>JAQIUQ010000383.1:150000-264589 GCA_030378365.1 Hybognathus amarus | reverse complement strand
ATATCTCAGCTCTGGAGAATCCAGAGTTTTGAGAAGATTGGAGAATTAAATTTTCGCCTGAAAAACAAAGAAACAAAAGGGTTCCACTGTCATTTTTTTTTTCAGGTTGGAAATTTTGAGTTTCGATATCTCAGCTCTGGAAGGGTCTAGAGACTCCATTTTTGCAGCTACAGGTGTAGTCTCAAGGCCCTCTATGCAGAATCCAGAGTTTTGAGAAGATTGGAGAAATTGAATTTTTCGCCTGAAAAACAAAAAAAAACATAAAGGGTACCACTGTCATTTTTTTTTTCAGGTTGAAATTTTGAGTTTCGAATATCTCAGGCTCTGGAAGGGTCTAGAGAACTCCATTTTTGCACTCAGGTGCAAGTCTCAAGGCCCTCTATCAGAAATCCCAGAGTTTTGAGAAGATTGGAGAAATTGAATTTTTCGCCTGAAAAACAAAAAAAACATAAGGGGTACCACTGTCATTTTTTTTTTCAGGTTGAAATTTTGAGTTTCGATATCTCAGCTCTGGAAGGGTCTAGAGACTCCATTTTTGCACTCAGGTGACAAGTCTCAAGGCCCTCTATCAGAATCCAGAGTTTTGAGAAGATTGGGAGAAATTGAATTTTTCGCCTGAAAAACAGAAAAAACATAAAGGGGTACCACTGTCATTTTTTTTTTCAGGTTGCAAATTGTGAGTTCTCGATATCTCAGCTCTGGAAGGGTCTAGAGACTCCATTTTTGCACTCAGGTGCAGAGTCTCAAGGCCCTCTGATCAGAATCCAGAGTTTTGAGAAGATTGAGGAAGTTGAATTTTCGCCCTGAAAAACAAGAAAAAACAAAAGGGGTACCACTGTCATTTTTTTTTCAGGTTGAAATTTTGAGATTTCGATATCTCAGCTCTGGAAGGTTATGAGACTCCAATTTTGCACTCAGGTGTAAGTCTCAAGGCCCTCTGATAGATCCCAGAGTTTTGAGAAGATTGGAGAAATTTAATCTTTTCGCCTGAAAAACAAAAAAACAAAAGGGGTACCACTGTCATTTTTTTTTTTCAGGTTGAAATTTTGAGTTTCAATATCTCAGCTCTGGAAGGGTCTAGAGACTCCATTTTTGCACTCAGGTGTAAGTCTCAAGGCCCTCTATAAGAATCCAGAGTTTTGAGAAGATTGGAGAAATTGAATTTTTCGCCTGAAAACAAAAAAAACAAAAGGGGTACCACTGTCATTTTTTTTTTCAGGTTGAAATTTTGAGTTTCCATATCTCAGCTCTGGAAGGGTCTAGAGACTCACATTTTTGCACTCAGGTGTAAGTCTCAAGGCCCTCTATAAGAATCCAGAGTTTTGAGAAGATTTGGAGAAATTTAATTTTTCGCCTGAAAAACAAAAACAAAAGGGTACCACTGTCATTTTTTTTTCAGGTTGAAATTTTGAGTTTTGATATCTCAGCTCTGGAAGGGTCTAGAGACTCCATTTTTGCACTCAGGTGCAAAGTCTCAAGGCCCTCTATCAGAATCCAGAGTTTTGAGAAGATTTGGAGAAATTGAATTTTTCGCCTGAAAAACAAAAAAAACAAAAGGGGTACCACTGTCATTTTTTTTTCAGGTTGAAATTTGAGTTTCGATATCTCAGCTCTGGAAGGGTCTAGAGACTCCATTTTTGCACTCAGGTGCAAGTCTCAAGGCCCTCTATCTAGAATCTAGAGTTTTTGAGAAGATTGGAGAAATTGAATCCTCCGCCTGAAAAACAAAAAAACAAAAGGGGTACCACTGTTCATTTTTTTTCAGGAATTCTAGAAATTTTAGAGTTTCGATATCTCAGCTCTGGAAGGGTCTAGAGACTCCATTTTTGCACTCAGGTGCAAGTCTCAAGGCCCTCTATCAGAATCCAGAGTTTTGAGAAGATTGGAGAAATTGAATTTTTCGCCTGAAAAACAAAAAAAACATAAGGGGTACCACTGTCATTTTTTTTCAGGTTGAAATTTTGAGTTTCGATATCTCAGCTCTGGAAGGGTCTAGAGACTCCATTTTTGCACTCAGGTGCAAGTCTCAAGGCCCTCTATCAGAATCCAGAGTTTTGAGAAGATTGGAGAAATTGAATTTTTCGCCTGAAAAACAAAAAAAACATAAGGGGTACCACTGTCATTTTTTTTCAGGTTGAAATTTTGAGTTTCGATATCTCAGCTCTGGAAGGTGTCTAGAGACTCAGTTTTTGCACTCAGTGCAAGTCTCAAGGCCCTCTATAGGAATCCAGAGTTTTTGAGAAGATTGGAGAAATTGAATTTTTCGCCTGAAAAAACAAAAAAACAAAAGGGGTACCACTGTCATTTGTTTTTTCAGGGTTGAAATTTTGAGTTTGAATATCTCAGCTCTGGAAGGGTCTAGAGACTCCATTTTTGCACTCAGGTGCAAGTCTCAAGGCCCTCTATAAGAATCCAGAGTTTTGAGAAGATTGGAGAAATTGAATTTTCGCCTGAAAAACAAAAAAAACAAAAGGGGTACCACTGTCATTTTTTTTTCAGGTTGAAATTTTGAGTTTCGATATCTCAGCTCTGGAAGGGTCTAGAGACTCCATTTTTGCACTCAGGTGTAGAGTCTCAAGGCCCTACTATAGGAATCCAGAGTTTTGAGAAGATTGCAGAAATTGAAATTTCCCGCCTGGAAAACCAAAAAAACAAAAGGGGTACCAGCTGTCATTTGTTTTTTCAGGTTGAAATTTTGAGTTTCGACACCTCAGCTCTGGGAAGGGATCTAAGAGACTCCATTTTTGCACTCAGGTGCAAGCTCAAGGCCCTCTATATTCAGAATCCCAGAGTTTTGAGAAGATCGGGGAAATTGAATTTTTCGCCTGAAAAACAAAAAAACAAAAGGGGTGCCACTGTCATTTTTTTTCAGGTTGAAATTTTGAGTTTCGATATCTCAGCTCTGGAAGGGTCTAGAGACTCCATTTTGCACTCAGGTGTAAGTCTCAAGGCCCTCTATCAAGTCCAGAGTTTTGAGAAGATTGGAGAAATTGAATTTTCGCACCTGAAAACAAAAAACAAAAGGGGTACCACTGTCATTTTTTTTTTCAGGTTGAAATTTTGAGTTTCGATATCTCAGCTCTGGAAGGGTCTAGAGACTCCATTTTTGCACTCAGGTGTAAGTCTCAAGGCCCTCTATCAGAATCCAGAGTTTTGAGAAGATTGGAGAAATTGAATTTTTCGCCTGAAAAACAAAAAAAACATAAGGGGTACCACTGTCATTTTTTTTCAGGTTGAAATTTTGAGTTTCGATATCTCAGCTCTGGAAGGGTCTAGAGACTCCATTTTTGCACTCATGTGCAAGTCTCAAGGCCCTCTATCAGAATCCAGAGTTTTGAGAAGATTGGAGAAATTGAATTTTTCGCCTGAAAAACAAAAAAACATAAGGGGTACCACTGTCATTTTTTTTCAGGTTGAAATTTTGAGTTTCCAGATATCTAGCTCTGGAAGGGTCTAAGAGACTCCATTTTTGCACTCAGTGTAAGTCTCAAGGCCCTCTATCAGAATCCAGAGTTTTGAGAAGATTGGAGAAATTAAATTTTTCGCCTGAAAAACAGAAAAAACAAAAGGGGTACCAGCTGTCATTTTTTTCAGGTTGAAATTTTGAGTTTTCGATATCTCAGCTCTGGAAGGGTCTAGAGACTCCATTTTTGCACTCTCCATTTTTGCACTCAGGTGTAAGTCTCAAGGCCCTCTACTAAGAATCCAGAGTTTTGAGAAGATTGAGAAATTAAATTTTCGCCTGAAAAACAAAGAAAAACAAAAGGGTTACCACTGTCAGTTTTTTTTTCAGTTTGAAGATTTTTTGAGTTCGATATCTCAGCTCTGGAAGGGTCTAGAGACTCCATTTTGCACTAAGGTGTAAGTCTCAAGGCCCTCTATAAGAATCCAAGTTTTGAGAAGATTAGGAGAAATTAATTTTTCGCCTGAAAAACAAAAAAACAAGAAGGGTACCACTGTCATTTTTTTCAGGTTGAAATTTTGAGTTTCGATATCTCAGCTCTGGAAGGGTCTAGAGACTCCATTTTTGCACTCAGGTGTAAGTCTCTAAGGCCCTCTATCAGAATCCAGAGTTTTGAGAAGATTGGAGAAATTAAATTTTTCAGCCTAGGTTGAAGTTTTGAGTTTCGATATCTAGCTACTGGAAGGTCTAGAGACTCATTTTTGCACTCAGGTGTCAAGTCTAAGAGCCCTCTATGAGAATCCAGAGTTTTGAGAAGATTGAGAGAATTTAATTTTCGCCTGAAAAACAAAAAAACAAAAGGGATTACCACTGTCATTTTTTTTTCAGGTTGAAATTTTGAGTTTCGATATCTCAGCTCTGGAAGGGTCTAGAGACTCCATTTTTGCACTCAGGTGTAAGTCTCAAGGCCCTCTATAAGAATCCAGAGTTTTGAGAAGATTGGAGAAATTAAATTTTTCGCCTGAAAAACAAAAAAAACAAAAGGGGTACCACTGTCATTTTTTTTCAGGTTGAAATTTTGAGTTTCGATATCTCAGCTCTGGAAGGGTCTAGAGACATTTTTTTTCAGGTTGAAATTTTGAGTTTCGGATATCATCAGCTCTGGAAGGGTCTAGAGCCTCCATTTTTGCACTTCAGGTCCAAGTCTCAGAGGCCCTCTCATCAGAATCCAGAGTTTTGAGAAAGATTGGAGAAATTGAATTTTCGCCTGAAAAACAAAAAAACATAAGGGGTACCACTGTCATTTTTTTTTCAGGTTGAAATTTTGAGTTTCGATATCTCAGCTCTGGAAGGGTCTGAGACTCCATTTTTGCACTCAGGTGCAAGTCTCAAGGCCCTACTCAGAATCCCAGAGTTTTGAGAAGATTGGAGAAATTGAATTTTTTCGCCTGAAAAACAAAAAAAACAAAAGGGTACCACTGTCATTTTTTCAGGTTGAAATTTTGAGTTTCGATATCTAGCTCTGGAAGGTCTAGAGACTCCATTTTTGCACTCAGGTGCAGAGTCTCAAGGCCCTTCGATTTTTGCACTCAGGTGTAAGTCTTAGAGGCCCTCTATCAGAAATCCAAGAGTTTTGAGAAGATTGGAGAAAATTGAATTTTTTCGCCTGAAAAACAAAAAAAACATAAGGGGTACCACTGTCATTTTTTTTTTCAGGTTGAAATTTTGAGTTTCGATATCTCAGCTCTGGAAGGGTCTAGAGACTACCATTTTTGCACTCAGGTGCAAGTCTCAAGGCCCTCTCAGAATCCAGAGTTTTGAGAGATTGGGGAAATTGAATTTTTTGCCTGAAAAACAAAAAAAACAAAAGGGTACCACTGTCATTTTTTTTCAGGTTGAAATTTTGAGTTTCGATATCTCAGCTCTGGAAGGGTCTAGAGACTCCATTTTTGCACTCAGGTGTAAGTCTTCAAGGCCCTCTATGAGAATCCAGAGTTTTGAGAAGATTGGAGAAATTAAATTTTTTCACCTGAAAAACAAAAAAACAAAAGGGGTACCACTGTCATTTTTTTCAGGTTGAAATTTTGAGTTTCGATATCTCAGCTCTGGAAGGGTCTAGAGACTCCATTTTTGCACTCAGGTGTAAGTCTCAAGGCCCTCTATAAGAATCCAGAGTTTTGAGAAGATTGGAGAAATTTAATTTTTCGCCTGAAAAACAAAAAAAACAAAAGGGGTACCACTGTCATTTTTTTTCAAGGTGTAAGTCTCAAGGCCCTCTATAAGAATCCAGAGTTTTGAGAAGATTGGAGAAATTAAATTTTTCGCCTGAAAAACAAAAAAAAACAAAAGGGGTACCACTGTCATTTTTTTTCAGGTTGAAATTTTGAGTTTCGATATCTCAGCTCTGGAAGGGTCTAGAGACTCCATTTTTGCACTCAGGTGTAAGTCTCAAGGCCCTCTATCAGAATCCAGAGTTTTGAGAAGATTGGAGAAATTGAATTTTTCGCCTGAAAAACAAAAAAAAACAAAAGGGGTACCACTGTCATTTTTTTTCAGGTTGAAATTTTGAGTTTCGATATCTCAGCTCTGGAAGGGTCTAGAGACTCCATTTTTGCACTCAGGTGTAAGTCTCAAGGCCCTCTATAAGAATCCAGAGTTTTGAGAAGATTGGAGAAATTTAATTTTTCGCCTGAAAAACAAAAAAACAAAAAGGGGTACCACTGTCATTTTTTTTTCAGGTTGAAATTTTGAGTTTCGATATCTCAGCTCTGGAAGGGTCTAGAGACTCCATTTTTGCACTCAGGTGTAAGTCTCAAGGCCCTCTATAAGAATCCAGAGTTTTGAGAAGATTGGAGAAATTTAATTTTTCGCCTGAAAAACAAAAAAAACAAAAGGGGTACCACTGTCATTTTTTTTCAGCTTGAAATTTTGAGTTTCGATATCTCAGCTCTGGAAGGGTCTAGAGACTCCATTTTTGCACTCAGGTGTAAGTCTCAAGGCCCTCTATAAGAATCCAGAGTTTTGAGAAGATTGGAGAAATTTAATTTTTCGCCTGAAAAACAAAAAAAACAAAAGGGGTACCACTGTCATTTTTTTTCAGGTTGAAATTTTGAGTTTCGATATCTCAGCTCTGGAAGGGTCTAGAGACTCCATTTTTGCACTCAGGTGTAAGTCTCAAGGCCCTCTATAAGAATCCAGAGTTTTGAGAAGATTGGAGAAATTTAATTTTTCGCCTGAAAAACAAAAAAAACAAAAGGGGTACCACTGTCATTTTTTTTTCAGGTTGAAATTTTGAGTTTCGATATCTCAGCTCTGGAAGGGTCTAGAGACTCCATTTTTGCACTCAGGTGTAAGTCTCAAGGCCCTCTATAAGAATCCAGAGTTTTGAGAGATTGGAGAAATTTAATTTTTCGCCTGAAAAACAAAAAAAACAAAAGGGGTACCACTGTCATTTTTTTTCAGGTTGAAATTTTGAGTTTCGATATCTCAGCTCTGGAAGGGTCTAGAGACTCCATTTTTGCACTCAGGTGTAAGTCTCAAGGCCCTCTATAAGAATCCAGAGTTTTGAGAAGATTGGAGAAATTAAATTTTTCGCCTGAAAAACAAAAAAAACAAAAGGGGTACCACTGTCATTTTTTTTTCAGGTTGAAATTTTGAGTTTCGATATCTCAGCTCTGGAAGGGTCTAGAGACTCCATTTTTGCACTCAGGTGTAAGTCTCAAGGCCCTCTATAAGAATCCAGAGTTTTGAGAAGATTGGAGAAATTAAATTTTTCGCCTGAAAAACAAAAAAAACAAAAGGGGTACCACTGTCATTTTTTTTCAGGTTGAAATTTTGAGTTTCGATATCTCAGCTCTGGAAGGGTCTAGAGACTCCATTTTTGCACTACAGGTGTAAGTCTCAAGGCCCTCTATCAGAATCCAGAGTTTTGAGAAGATTGGAGAAATTAAATTTTCGCCTGAAAAACAAAAAAACAAAAGGGGTACCACTGTCATTTTTTTTTTCAGGTTGAAATTTTGAGTTTCGATATCTCAGCTCTGGAAGGGTCTGAGAGCTCCATTTTTGCACTCAGGTGCAGAGTCTCAAGGCCCTCTACTAGAATCCAGAGTTTTTGAGAAGGATTGGAGAAATTGAATTTTTTCGCCTGAAAAACAAGAAAAACAATAAGGGTACCACTGTCATTTTTTTTTTCAGGTTGAAATTTTGAGTTTCGATATCTCAGCTCTGGAAGGGTCTAGAGACTCCATTTTTGCACTCAGGTGCAAGTCTAAGGCCCTCTATCAGAATCCAGAGTTTTGAGAAGATTGGAGAAATTGAATTTTTCGCCTGAAAAACAAAAAAAACATAAGGGGTACCACTGTCATTTTTTTTTCAGGTTGAAATTTGAGTTTCGATATCTCAGCTCTGGAAGGGTCTAGAGACTCATTTTGCACTCAGGTGCAGAGTCTCAAGGCCCTCTATCAGGAATACCAGAGTTTTAAAGATTAGAAAAATTGAATTTTCGCCTGAAAAACAAAAAAAACATAAGGGGTACCACTGTCATTTTTTTTTCAGGTTGAAATTTTGAGTTTCGATATCTCAGCTCTGGAAGGGTCTAGAGACTCATTTTTGCACTCAGGTGTAAGTCTCAAGGCCCTCTATAAGAATCCAGAGTTTTGAGAAGATTGGAGAAATTTAATTTTTCGCCTGAAAAACAAAAAAACAAAAGGGGTACCACTGTCATTTTTTTTTCAGGTTGAAATTTTGAGTTTCGATATCTCAGCTCTGGAAGGGTCTAGAGACTCCATTTTTGCACTCAGGTGTAAGTCTCAAGGCCCTCTAAAAGAATCCAGAGTTTTGAGAAGATTGGAGAAATTCAATTTTTCGCCTGAGAAACAAAAAAAACAAAAGGGGTACCACTGTCATTTTTTTTTTCAGGTTGAAATTTTGAGTTTCGATATCTCAGCTCTGGAAGGGTCTAGAGACTCCATTTTTGCACTCAGGTGTAAGTCTCAAGGCCCTCTATAAGAATCCAGAGTTTTGAGAAGATTGGAGAAATTTAATTTTTCGCCTGAAAAACAAAAAAAAACAAAAGGGGTACCACTGTCATTTTTTTTCAGGTTGAAATTTTGAGTTTCGATATCTCAGCTCTGGAAGGGTCTAGAGACTCCATTTTTGCACTCAGGTGTAAGTCTCAAGGCCCTCTATAAGAATCCAGAGTTTTGAGAAGATTGGAGAAATTTAATTTTTCGCCTGAAAAACAAAAAAAACAAAAGGGGTACCACTGTCATTTTTTTTTTCAGGTTGAAATTTTGAGTTTCGATATCTCAGCTCTGGAAGGGTCTAGAGACTCCATTTTTGCACTCAGGTGTAAGTCTCAAGGCCCTCTATAAGAATCCAGAGTTTTGAGAAGATTGGAGAAATTAAATTTTTTGCCTGAAAAACAAAAAAAACAAAAGGGGTACCACTGTCATTTTTTTTTCAGGTTGAAATTTTGAGTTTCGATATCTCAGCTCTGGAAGGGTCTAGAGACTCCATTTTTGCACTCAGGTGTAAGTCTCAAGGCCCTCTATAAGAATCCAGAGTTTTGAGAAGATTGGAGAAATTTAATTTTTCGCCTGAAAAACAAAAAAAACAAAAGGGGTACCACTGTCATTTTTTTTTCAGGTTGAAATTTTGAGTTCCGAGATCTCACCTCTGGAAGGGTCTAGAGACTCCATTTTTGCACTTCAGGTGTAAGTCTCAAGGCCCTCTATCAGAATCCCAGAGTTTTGAGAAGATTGGAGAAATTTAATTCTTCGCCTGAAAAACAAAAAAACAAAAGGGTAGTTCCACTTGTCATTTTTTTTTTCAGGTTGAAATTTGGGGTTCCGAATCTCTCAGCTCTGGAAGGGTCTAGAGACTCCATTTTTGCACTCAGGTGTAAGTCTCAAGGCCCTCTATAAGAATCCAGAGTTTTTGAGAAGATTGGAGAAATTTAATTTTTCGCCTGAAATACAAAAAAAACAAAAGGGGTACCACTGTCATTTTTTTCAGGTTGAAACTTTTGAGTTTTCGATATCTGCAGCTCTGGAAGGGTCTGAGGACTCCATTTTTGCACTCAGTGTAAGTCTCAAGGCCCTCTTTAGGAATCCAGAGTTTTGAGAAGATTGGAGAAATTAAATTTTTCGCCTGAAAAACAAAAAAACAAAAGGGGTACCACTGTCATTTTTTTTCAGGTTGAAATTTTGAGTTTCGATATCTCAGCTCTGGAAGGGTCTAGAGACTCCATTTTTGCACTCAGGTGTAAGTCTCAAGGCCCTCTATCAGAATCCAGAGTTTTGAGAAGATTGGAGAAATTTGAATTTTTCGCCTGAAAAACAAAAAAAACAAAAGGGTACCACTGTCATTTTTTTTTCAGGTTGAAATTTTGAGTTTCGATATCTCAGCTCTGGAAGGGTCTAGAGACTCCATTTTTGCACTCAGGTGCAAGTCTCAAGGCCCTCTATCAGAATCCAGAGTTTTGAGAAGATTGGAGAAATTAAATTTTTTGCCTGAAAAACAAAAAAAACAAAAGGGGTACCACTGTCATTTTTTTTTCAGGTTGAAATTTTGAGTTTCAATATCTCAGCTCTGGAAGGGTCTAGAGACTCCATTTTTGCACTCAGGTGTAAGTCTCAAGGCCCTCTATAAGAATCCAGAGTTTTGAGAAGATTGGAGAAGTTCAATTTTTCGCCTGAAAAACAAAAAAAACAAAAGGGGTACCACTGTCATTTTTTTTTCAGCTTGAAATTTTGAGTTTCGATATCTCAGCTCTGGAAGGGTCTAGAGACTCCATTTTTGCACTCAGGTGTAAGTCTCAAGGCCCTCTATAAGAATCCAGAGTTTTGAGAAGATTGGAGAAATTAAATTTTTCGCCTGAAAAACAAAAAAAACAAAAGGGGTACCACTGTCATTTTTTTTCAGGTTGAAATTTTGAGTTTCGATATCTCAGCTCTGGAAGGGTCTAGAGACTCCATTTTTGCACTCAGGTGTAAGTCTCAAGGCCCTCTATAAGAATCCAGAGTTTTGAGAAGATTGGAGAAATTTAATTTTTCGCCTGAAAAACAAAAAAAACAAAAGGGATACCACTGTCATTTTTTTTCAGGTTGAAATTTTGAGTTTCGAATATCTCAGCTCTGGAAGGGTCTAGAGACTCCATTTTTGCACTCAGGTGTAAGTCTCAAGGCCCTCTGTCAGAATCCAGAGTTTTTGAGGAAGATTGGAGAAATTAAATTTTCTGCCTGAAAAACAAAAAAAACAAAAGGGGTACCGCTGTCATGTTTTTTCAGGTTGAAATTTTTGAGTTTCGATATCTCGGCGCTGGAAGGTCTAGAGACTCCATTTTTGCACTCAGGTGTAAGTCTCAAGGCCCTCTATAGAGAATCCAGAGTTTTGAGAAGATTGGAGAAATTCAATTTTTCGCCTGAAAAACAAAAAAAAACAAAAGGGGTACAGCTGTCATTTTTTCAGCTTGAAATTTTTTAGACTTCAAAATATCAGCTCTGGAAGGGTCTCAGAGACTCAGTTTTTGCACTCAGGTGTAAGTCTCAAGGCCCTCTATAAGAATCCAGAGTTTTGAGAAGATTGGAGAAATTTAATTTTTCGCCTGAAAAACAAAAAAAACAAAAGGGGTACCACTGTCATTTTTTTTCAGGTTGAAATTTTGAGTTTCGATATCTCAGCTCTGGAAGGGTCTAGAGACTCCATTTTTGCACTCAGGTGTAAGTCTCAAGGCCCTCTATAAGAATCCAGAGTTTTGAGAAGATTGGAGAAATTAAATTTTTCGCCTGAAAAACAGAAAAAACAAAAGGGGTACCACTGTCAGTTTTTTCAGGTTGAAATTTTGAGTTTTCGATATCTCAGCTCTGGAAGGGTCTAGAGACTCCATTTTTGCACTCAGGTGTAAGTCTCAAGGCCCTCTATCAGAATCCAGAGTTTTGAGAAGATTGGAGAAATTAAATTTTTCGCCTGAAAAACAAAAAAAACAAAAGGGGTACCACTGTCATTTTTTTTTCAGGTTGAAATTTTGAGTTTCGATATCTCAGCTCTGGAAGGGTCTAGAGACTCCATTTTTGCACTCAGGTGTAAGTCTCAAGGCCCTCTATAAGAATCCAGAGTTTTGAGAAGATTGGAGAAATTAAATTTTTCGCCTGAAAACAAAAAAAACAAAAGGGGTACCACTGTCATTTTTTTTTCAGGTTGAAATTTTGAGTTTCGATATCTCAGCTCTGGAAGGGTCTAGAGACTCCATTTTTGCACTCAGGTGTAAGTCTCAAGGCCCTCTATAAGAATCCAGAGTTTTGAGAAGATTGGAGAAATTAAATTTTTCGCCTGAAAAACAAAAAAAACAAAAGGGGTACCACTGTCATTTTTTTTCAGGTTGAAATTTTGAGTTTCGATATCTCAGCTCTGGAAGGGTCTAGAGACTCCATTTTTGCACTCAGGTGTAAGTCTCAAGGCCCTCTATAAGAATCCAGAGTTTTGAGAAGATTGGAGAAATTTAATTTTTCGCCTGAAAAACAAAAAAACAAAAGGGGTACCACTGTCATTTTTTCAGGTTGAAATTTCGAGTTTTCGATATCTCAGCTCTGGAAAGGGTCTAGAGACTCAATTTTTGCACTCAGGTGTAAGTCTCAAGGCCCTCTATAAGAATCCAGAGATTTTGAGAAGATTGGAGAAATTTAAATTTTTCGCCTGAAAAACAAAAAAAAACAAAAGGGGTACCACTGTCATTTTTTTTTCAGGTTGAAATTTTGAGTTTCGATATCTCAGCTCTGGAAGGGTCTAGAGACTCCATTTTTGCACTCAGGTGTAAGTCTCAAGGCCCTCTATCAGAATCCAGAGTTTTGAGAAGATTTGGAGAAATTAAATTTTTCGCCTGAAAAACAAAAAAAACAAAAGGGGTACCACTGTCATTTTTTTTTCAGCTTGAAATTTTGAGTTTCAGATCTCAGCTCTGGAAGGGTCTAGAGACTCCATTTTTGCACTCAGGTGTAAGTCTCAAGGCCCTCTAAAAGAATCCAGAGTTTTGAGAAGATTGGAGAAATTAAATTTTTCGCCTGAAAAACAAAAAAACAAAAGGGGTACCACTGTCATTTTTTTTCAGGTTGAAATTTTGAGTTTTGAATATCTCAGCTCTGGAAGGGTCTAGAGACTCCATTTTTGCAGCTTCAGGTGTAAGTCTCAAGGCCCTCTATAGAGAATCCAGAGTTTTGAGAAGATTGGAGAAATTTAATTTTTCGCCTGAAAAACAAAAAAAAACAAAAGGGGTCACCGCTGTCCATTTTTTTTTCAGCTTGAAATTTTTGAGTTTCGAATATCTCAGCTCTGGAAGGGTCTAGAGACTCCATTTTTGCACTCAGGTGTAAGTCTCAAGGCCCTCTATAAGAATCCAGAGTTTTGAGAAGATTGGAGAAATTAAATTTTTCGCCTGAAAAACAAAAAAAACAAAAGGGGTACCACTGTCATTTTTTTTCAGGTTGAAATTTTGAGTTTCGATATCTCAGCTCTGGAAGGGTCTAGAGACTCATTTTTGCACTCAGGTGTAAGTCTCAAGGCCCTCTATAAGAATCCAGAGTTTTGAGAAGATTGGAGAAATTAATTTTTTCGCCTGAAAAACAAAAAAAAACAAAAGGGGTACCACTGTCATTTTTTTTCAGGTTGAAATTTTGAGTTTCAATATCTCAGCTCTGGAAGGGTCTAGAGACTCAATTTTTGCACTCAGGTGTAAGTGAAAAACAAAAAAAACAAAAGGGGTACCACTGTCATTTTTTTTTCAGGTTGAAATTTTGAGTTTCGATATCTCAGCTCTGGAAGGGTCTAGAGACTCCATTTTTGCACTCAGGTGCAAGTCTCAAGGCCCTCTATCAGAATCCAGAGTTTTGAGAAGATTGGAGAAATTGAATTTTTCGCCTGAAAAACAAAAAAAACATAAGGGGTACCACTGTCATTTTTTTTCAGGTTGAAATTTTGGGTTTTCGATATCTCACCTCTGGAAGGGTCTAGAGACTCCATTTTTGCACTCAGGTGTAAGTCTCAAGGCCCTCTCTTATCAGAATCCAGAGTTTTGAGAAGATTGGAGAAATTTAATTTTTGCCTGAGAAACAAAAAACAAAAGGGGTACCACTGTCATTTTTTTTTTCAGGTTGAAATTTTGAGTTTCGATATCTCAGCTCTGGAAGGGTCTAGATACTCCATTTTTGCACTCAGGTGTAAGTCTCAAGGCCCTCTATAAGAATCCAGAGTTTTGAGAAGATTGGAGAAATTCAATTTTTCGCCTGAAAAACAAAAAAAACAAAAGGGGTACCACTGTCATTTTTTTTTCAGGTTGAAATTTTGAGTTTCGATATCTCAGCTCTGGAAGGGTCTAGAGACTCCATTTTTGCACTCAGGTGTAAGTCTCAAGGCCCTCTATAAGAATCCAGAGTTTTGAGAAGATTGGAGAAATTTAATTTTTCGCCTGAAAAACAAAAAAAACAAAAGGGGTACCACTGTCATTTTTTTTCAGGTTGAAATTTTGAGTTTCGATATCTCAGCTCTGGAAGGGTCTAGAGACTCCATTTTTGCACTCAGGTGTAAGTCTCAAGGCCCTCTATAAGAATCCAGAGTTTTGAGAAGATTGGAGAAATTAAATTTTTCGCCTGAAAAACAAAAAAAACAAAAGGGGTACCACTGTCATTTTTTTTTCAGGTTGAAATTTTGAGTTTCGATATCTCAGCTCTGGAAGGGTCTGAGACTCCATTTTTGCACTCAGGTGTAAGTCTCAAGGCCCTCTATAAGAATCCAGAGTTTTGAGAAGATTGGAGAAATTTAATTTTTCGCCTGAAAAACAAAAAAAAACAAAAGGGGTACCACTGTCATTTTTTTTTCAGGTTGAAATTTTGAGTTTCAGATATCTCAGCTCTGGAAGGGTCTGAGACTCCATTTTTGCACTCAGGTGCAAGTCTCAAGGCCCTCTATCAGGAATCCAGAGTTTTGAGAAGATTGGGAGAAATCAATTATTTCAGCCTGAAGAACAAAAAAACAAAAGGGGTACCACTGTCATTTTTTTTCAGGTTGAAATTTTGAGTTTCGATATCTCAGCTCTGGAAGGGTCTAGAGACTCCATTTTTGCACTCAGGTGTAAGTCTCAAGGCCCTCTATAAGAATCCAGAGTTTTTGAGAAGATTGGAGAAATTTAATTTTTCGCCTGAAAAACAAAAAAAAACAAAAGGGGTACCACTGTCATTTTTTTTTCAGGTTGAAATTTTGAGTTTCGATATCTCAGCTCTGGAAGGGTCTAGAGACTCCATTTTTGCACTCAGGTGTAAGTCTCAAGGCCCTCTATAAGAATCCAGAGTTTTGAGAAGATTGGAGAAATTAAATTTTTCGCCTGAAAAACAAAAAAAACAAAGGGGTACACTGCATGCCTTTTTTCAGGTTGAAATTTTGAGTTTCGATATCTCAGCTCTGGAAGGGTCTAGAGACTCCATTTTTGCACTCAGGTGCAAGTCTCAAGGCCCTCTATCAGAATCCAGAGTTTTGAGAAGATTGGAGAAATTGAATTTTTCGCCTGAAGAACAAAAAAAACATAAAGGGGTACCACTGTCATTTTTTTTCAGGTTGAAATTTTGAGTTTCGTAATATCTCAGCTCTGGAAGGGTCTAGAGACTCCATTTTTGCACTCAGGTGCAAAGTCTCAAAGGCCCTCCTTACCAGAATCCAGAGTTTTGAGAAGATTGGAGAAATTGTAATTTTTCGCCTGAAAAACAAAAAAACAAAAGGGGTACCACTGTCATTTTTTTTTTCAGGTTGAAATTTTGAGTTTCCAATATCTCAGCTCTGGAAGGGTCAGGTTGAAATTTTGAGTTTCGATATCTCAGCTCTGGAAGGGTCTAGAGAACTCCATTTTTGCACTCAGGTGTAAGTCTCAAGGCCCTCTATACAGAATCCAGAGTTTTGAGAAGATTGGAGAAATTAAATTTTTCGCCTGAAAAACAGAAAAAAACAAAAGGGGTACCACTGTCATTTTTTCAGGTTGAAATTTTTGAGTTTCGAATACATCAGCTCTGGAAGGGTCTAGAGACTCCATTTTTGCACTCAGGTGTAAGTCTCAAGGCCCTCTATCAGAATCCAGAGTTTTGAGAATATTGGAGAAATTCGAATTTTTCGCCTGAAAAACAAAAAAAAACATAAGGGGTACCACTGTCATTTTTTTTTCAGGTTGAAATTTTGAGTTTCGATATCTCAGCTCTGGAAGGGTCTAGAGACTCCATTTTTGCACTCAGGTGCAAGTCTCAAGGCCCTCTATCAGAATCCAGAGTTTTGAGAAGATTGGAGAAATTGAATTTTTCGCCTGAAAAACAAAAAAAACATAAGGGGTACCACTGTCATTTTTTTTTCAGGTTGAAATTTTGAGTTTCGATATCTCAGCTCTGGAAGGGTCTAGAGACTCCATTTTTGCACTCAGGTGCAAGTCTCAAGGCCCTCTATCAGAATCCAGAGTTTTGAGAAGATTGGAGAAATTGAATTTTTCGCCTGAAAAACAAAAAAAACATAAGGGGTACCACTGTCATTTTTTTTCAGGTTGAAATTTTGAGTTTCGATATCTCAGCTCTGGAAGGGTCTAGAGACTCCATTTTTGCACTCAGGTGCAAGTCTCAAGGCCCTCTATCAGAATCCAGAGTTTTGAGAAGATTGGAGAAATTGAATTTTTCGCCTGAAAAACAAAAAAAACAAAAGGGGTACCACTGTCATTTTTTTTTCAGGTTGAAATTTTGAGTTTCGATATCTCAGCTCTGGAAGGGTCTAGAGACTCCATTTTTGCACTCAGGTGTAAGTCTCAAGGCCCTCTATAAGAATCCAGAGTTTTGAGAAGATTGGAGAAATTGAATTTTTCGCCTGAAAAACAAAAAAAACAAAAGGGGTACCACTGTCATTTTTTTTTCAGGTTGAAATTTTGAGTTTCGAATATCTCAGCTCTGGAAGGGTCTAGAGACTCCATTTTTGCACTCAGGTGCAAGTCTCAAGGCCCTCTATCAGAATCCAGAGTTTTGAGAAGATTGGAGAAATTGAATTTTTCGCCTGAAAAACAAAAAAAACAAAAGGGGTACCACTGTCATTTTTTTTTCAGGTTGAAATTTTGAGTTTCGATATCTCAGCTCTGGAAGGGTCTAGAGACTCCATTTTTGCACTCAGGTGTAAGTCTCAAGGCCCTCTATCAGAATCCAGAGTTTTGAGAAGATTGGAGAAATTTAATTTTTCGCCTGAAAAACAAAAAAAACAAAAGGGGTACCACTGTCATTTTTTTTTTCAGGTTGAAATTTTGAGTTTCGATATCTCAGCTCTGGAAGGGTCTAGAGACTCCATTTTTGCACTCAGGTGTAAGTCTCAAGGCCCTCTATAAGAATCCAGAGTTTTGAGAAGATTGGAGAAATTGAATTTTTTGCCTGAAAAACAAAAAAAAACAAAAGGGGTACCACTGTCATTTTTTTTTCAGGTTGAAATTTTGAGTTTCGATATCTCAGCTCTGGAAGGGTCTAGAGACTCCATTTTTGCACTCAGGTGTAAGTCTCAAGGCCCTCTATCAGAATCCAGAGTTTTGAGAAGATTGGAGAAATTGAATTTTTCGCCTGAAAAACAAAAAAAAAACAAAAGGGGTACCACTGTCATTTTTTTTTCAGGTTGAAATTTTGAGTTTCAATATCTCAGCTCTGGAAGGGTCTAGAGACTCCATTTTTGCACTCAGGTGTAAGTCTCAAGGCCCTCTATCAGAATCCAGAGTTTTGAGAAGATTGGAGAAATTGAATTTTTCGCCTGAAAAACAAAAAAAACAAAGGGGTACCACTGTCATTTTTTTTTCAGGTTGAAATTTTGAGTTTCGATATCTCAGCTCTGGAAGGGTCTAGAGACTCCATTTTTGCACTCAGGTGTAAGTCTCAAGGCCCTCTATAAGAATCCAGAGTTTTGAGAAGAGTTGGAGAAATTAAATTTTTCGCCTGAAAAACAAAAAAACAAAAGGGGTACCACTGTCATTTTTTTTCAGGTTGAAATTTTGAGTTTCAATATCTCAGCTCTGGAAGGGTCTAGAGACTCCATTTTTGCACTCAGGTGTAAGTCTCAAGGCCCTCTATAAGAATCCAGAGTTTTGAGAAGATTGGAGAAATTAAATTTTTCGCCTGAAAACAAAAAAAAACAAAAGGGGTACCACTGTCATTTTTTTTTCAGGTTGAAATTTTGAGTTTCGATATCTCAGCTCTGGAAGGGTCTAGAGACTCCATTTTTGCACTCAGGTGTAAGTCTCAAGGCCCTCTATAAGAATCCAGAGTTTTGAGAAGATTGGAGAAATTTAATTTTTCGCCTGAAAAACAAAAAAAACAAAAGGGGTACCACTGTCATTTTTTTTTCAGGTTGAAATTTTGAGTTTCGATATCTCAGCTCTGGAAGGGTCTAGAGACTCCATTTTTGCACTCAGGTGTAAGTCTCAAGGCCCTCTATAAGAATCCAGAGTTTTGAGAAGATTGGAGAAATTAAATTTTTCGCCTGAAAAACAAAAAAAACAAAAGGGGTACCACTGTCATTTTTTTTTCAGGTTGAAATTTTGAGTTTCGATATCTCAGCTCTGGAAGGGTCTAGAGACTCCATTTTTGCACTCAGGTGTAAGTCTCAAGGCCCTCTATCAGAATCCAGAGTTTTGAGAAGATTGGAGAAATTGAATTTTTCGCCTGAAAAACAAAAAAAACAAAAGGGGTACCACTGTCATTTTTTTTTCAGGTTGAAATTTTGAGTTTCGATATCTCAGCTCTGGAAGGGTCTAGAGACTCCATTTTTGCACTCAGGTGTAAGTCTCAAGGCCCTCTATAAGAATCCAGAGTTTTGAGAAGATTGGAGAAATTTAATTTTTCGCCTGAAAAACAAAAAAACAAAAGGGGTACCACTGTCATTTTTTTTTCAGGTTGAAATTTTGAGTTTCGATATCTCAGCTCTGGAAGGGTCTAGAGACTCCATTTTTGCACTCAGGTGTAAGTCTCAAGGCCCTCTATAAGAATCCAGAGTTTTGAGAAGATTGGAGAAATTAAATTTTTCGCCTGAAAAACAAAAAAAACAAAAGGGGTACCACTGTCATTTTTTTTTCAGGTTGAAATTTTGAGTTTCGATATCTCAGCTCTGGAAGGGTCTAGAGACTCCATTTTTGCACTCAGGTGTAAGTCTCAAGGCCCTCTATAAGAATCCAGAGTTTTGAGAAGATTGGAGAAATTTAATTTTTCGCCTGAAAAACAAAAAAAACAAAAGGGGTACCACTGTCATTTTTTTTCAGGTTGAAATTTTGAGTTTCGATATCTCAGCTCTGGAAGGGTCTAGAGACTCCATTTTTGCACTCAGGTGTAAGTCTCAAGGCCCTCTATAAGAATCCAGAGTTTTGAGAAGATTGGAGAAATTTAATTTTTCGCCTGAAAAACAAAAAAAACAAAAGGGGTACCACTGTCATTTTTTTTTCAGGTTGAAATTTTGAGTTTCGATATCTCAGCTCTGGAAGGGTCTAGAGACTCCATTTTTGCACTCAGGTGTAAGTCTCAAGGCCCTCTATAAGAATCCAGAGTTTTGAGAAGATTGGAGAAATTAAATTTTTCGCCTGAAAAACAAAAAAAACAAAAGGGGTACCACTGTCATTTTTTTTTCAGGTTGAAATTTTGAGTTTCGATATCTCAGCTCTGGAAGGGTCTAGAGACTCCATTTTTGCACTCAGGTGTAAGTCTCAAGGCCCTCTATAAGAATCCAGAGTTTTGAGAAGATTGGAGAAATTAAATTTTTCGCCTGAAAAACAAAAAAAACAAAAGGGGTACCACTGTCATTTTTTTTCAGGTTGAAATTTTGAGTTTCGATATCTCAGCTCTGGAAGGGTCTAGAGACTCCATTTTTGCACTCAGGTGTAAGTCTCAAGGCCCTCTATAAGAATCCAGAGTTT
The DNA here is from genome assembly GCA_030378365.1 of Hybognathus amarus. NCBI lineage: Eukaryota > Metazoa > Chordata > Actinopteri > Cypriniformes > Leuciscidae > Hybognathus > Hybognathus amarus. Next base: position 245,243 of record JAQIUQ010000383.1, on the reverse strand, counting down.
TGAGAAGATTGGAGAAATTAAATTTTTCGCCTGAAAAACAAAAAAAACAAAAGGGGTACCACTGTCATTTTTTTTCAGGTTGAAATTTTGAGTTTCGATATCTCAGCTCTGGAAGGGTCTAGAGACTCCATTTTTGCACTCAGGTGTAAGTCTCAAGGCCCTCTATAAGAATCCAGAGTTTTGAGAAGATTGGAGAAATTTAATTTTTCGCCTGAAAAACAAAAAAAACAAAAGGGGTACCACTGTCATTTTTTTTTCAGGTTGAAATTTTGAGTTTTCAATATCTCAGCTCTGGAAGGGTCTAGAGACTCCATTTTTGCACTCAGGTGTAAGTCTCAAGGCCCTCTATAAGAATCCAGAGTTTTGAGAAGATTGGAGAAATTAAATTTTTCGCCTGAAAAACAAAAAAAAACAAAAGGGGTACCACTGTCATTTTTTTTTCAGGTTGAAATTTTGAGTTTCGATATCTCAGCTCTGGAAGGGTCTAGAGACTCCATTTTTGCACTCAGGTGTAAGTCTCAAGGCCCTCTATAAGAATCCAGAGTTTTGAGAAGATTGGAGAAATTTAATTTTTCGCCTGAAAAACAAAAAAAACAAAAGGGGTACCACTGTCATTTTTTTTTCAGGTTGAAATTTTGAGTTTCGATATCTCAGCTCTGGAAGGGTCTAGAGACTCCATTTTTGCACTCAGGTGTAAGTCTCAAGGCCCTCTATAAGAATCCAGAGTTTTGAGAAGATTGGAGAAATTTAATTTTTCGCCTGAAAAACAAAAAAAACAAAAGGGGTACCACTGTCATTTTTTTTTCAGGTTGAAATTTTGAGTTTCAATATCTCAGCTCTGGAAGGGTCTAGAGACTCCATTTTTGCACTCAGGTGTAAGTCTCAAGGCCCTCTATAAGAATCCAGAGTTTTGAGAAGATTGGAGAAATTTAATTTTTCGCCTGAAAAACAAAAAAAACAAAAGGGGTACCACTGTCATTTTTTTTTCAGGTTGAAATTTTGAGTTTCGATATCTCAGCTCTGGAAGGGTCTAGAGACTCCATTTTTGCACTCAGGTGTAAGTCTCAAGGCCCTCTATAAGAATCCAGAGTTTTGAGAAGATTGGAGAAATTTAATTTTTCGCCTGAAAAACAAAAAAACAAAAGGGGTACCACTGTCATTTTTTTTCAGGTTGAAATTTTGAGTTTCGATACTCTCAGCTCTGGAAGGGTCTAGAGACTCCATTTTTTGCACTCAGGTGTAAGTCTCAAGGCCCTCTATAAGAATCCAGAGTTTTGAGAAGATTGGAGAAATTAAATTTTTCGCCTGAAATACTAAAAAAACAAAAGGGGTACCACTGTCATCTTTTTTTTCAGGTTGAAATTTTGAGTTTCGATATCTCAGCTCTGGAAGGGTCTAGAGACTCCATTTTTGCACTCAGGTGTAAGTCTCAAGGCCCTCTATAAGAATCCAGAGTTTTGAGAAGATTGGAGAAATTTAATTTTTCGCCTGAAAAACAAAAAAAAAACAAAAGGGGTACCACTGTCATTTTTTTTTCAGGTTGAAATTTTGAGTTTCGATAATCTCAGCTCTGGAAGGGTCTAGAGACTCCATTTTTGCACTCAGGTGTAAGTCTCAAGGCCCTCTATAAGAATCCAGAGTTTTGAGAAGATTGGAGAAATTTAATTTTTCGCCTGAAAAACAAAAAAACAAAAGGGGTACCACTGTCATTTTTTTTTCAGGTTGAAATTTTGAGTTTCGATATCTCAGCTCTGGAAGGGTCTAGAGACTCCATTTTTGCACTCAGGTGTAAGTCTCAAGGCCCTCTATAAGAATCCAGAGTTTTGAGAAGATTGGAGAAATTAAATTTTTCGCCTGAAAAACAAAAAAAACAAAAGGGGTACCACTGTCATTTTTTTTTTTCAGGTTGAAATTTTGAGTTTCGATATCTCAGCTCTGGAAGGGTCTAGAGACTCAATTTTTGCACTCAGGTGTAAGTCTCAAGGCCCTCTATAAGAATCCAGAGTTTTGAGAAGATTGGAGAAATTAAATTTTTCGCCTGAAAAACAAAAAAAACAAAAGGGGTACCACTGTCATTTTTTTTTCAGGTTGAAATTTTGAGTTTCCAATATCTCAGCTCTGGAAGGGTCTAGAGACTCCATTTTTGCACTCAGGTGTAAGTCTCAAGGCCCTCTATCAGAATCCAGAGTTTTGAGAAGATTGGAGAAATTAAATTTTTCGCCTGAAAAACAAAAAAAACAAAAGGGGTACCACTGTCATTTTTTTTCAGGTTGAAATTTTGAGTTTCGATATCTCAGCTCTGGAAGGGTCTAGAGACTCCATTTTTGCACTCAGGTGTAAGTCTCAAGGCCCTCTATAAGAATCCAGAGTTTTGAGAAGATTGGAGAAATTAAATTTTTTCGCCTGAAAAACAAAAAAAACAAAAGGGGTACCACTGTCATTTTTTTTCAGGTTGAAATTTTGAGTTTCGATATCTCAGCTCTGGAAGGGTCTAGAGACTCCATTTTTGCACTCAGGTGTAAGTCTCAAGGCCCTCTATAAGAATCCAGAGTTTTGAGAAGATTGGAGAAATTTAATTTTTCGCCTGAAAAACAAAAAAAACAAAAGGGGTACCACTGTCATTTTTTTTTCAGGTTGAAATTTTGAGTTTCGATATCTCAGCTCTGGAAGGGTCTAGAGACTCCATTTTTGCACTCAGGTGTAAGTCTCAAGGCCCTCTATAAGAATCCAGAGTTTTGAGAAGATTGGAGAAATTAAATTTTTCGCCTGAAAAACAAAAAAACAAAAGGGGTACCACTGTCATTTTTTTTTCAGGTTGAAATTTTGAGTTTCGATATCTCAGCTCTGGAAGGGTCTAGAGACTCCATTTTTGCACTCAGGTGTAAGTCTCAAGGCCCTCTATCAGAATCCAGAGTTTTGAGAAGATTGGAGAAATTTAATTTTTCGCCTGAAAAACAAAAAAAACAAAAGGGGTACCACTGTCATTTTTTTTTCAGGTTGAAATTTTGAGTTTCGATATCTCAGCTCTGGAAGGGTCTAGAGACTCCATTTTTGCACTCAGGTGTAAGTCTCAAGGCCCTCTATAAGAATCCAGAGTTTTGAGAAGATTGGAGAAATTTAATTTTTCGCCTGAAAAACAAAAAAAACAAAAGGGGTACCACTGTCATTTTTTTTTCAGGTTGAAATTTTGAGTTTCGATATCTCAGCTCTGGAAGGGTCTAGAGACTCCATTTTTGCACTCAGGTGTAAGTCTCAAGGCCCTCTATAAGAATCCAGAGTTTTGAGAAGATTGGAGAAATTAAATTTTTCGCCTGAAAAACAAAAAAACAAAAGGGGTACCACTGTCATTTTTTTTTCAGGTTGAAATTTTGAGTTTCGATATCTCAGCTCTGGAAGGGTCTAGAGACTCCATTTTTGCACTCAGGTGTAAGTCTCAAGGCCCTCTATAAGAATCCAGAGTTTTGAGAAGATTGGAGAAATTTAATTTTTCGCCTGAAAAACAAAAAAAACAAAAGGGGTACCACTGTCATTTTTTTTTCAGGTTGAAATTTTGAGTTTCGATATCTCAGCTCTGGAAGGGTCTAGAGACTCCATTTTTGCACTCAGGTGTAAGTCTCAAGGCCCTCTATAAGAATCCAGAGTTTTGAGAAGATTGGAGAAATTAAATTTTTCGCCTGAAAAACAAAAAAAACAAAAGGGGTACCACTGTCATTTTTTTTTCAGGTTGAAATTTTGAGTTTCGATATCTCAGCTCTGGAAGGGTCTAGAGACTCCATTTTTGCACTCAGGTGTAAGTCTCAAGGCCCTCTATAAGAATCCAGAGTTTTGAGAAGATTGGAGAAATTCAATTTTTCGCCTGAAAAACAAAAAAAACAAAAGGGGTACCACTGTCATTTTTTTTTCAGGTTGAAATTTTGAGTTTCGATATCTCAGCTCTGGAAGGGTCTAGAGACTCCATTTTTGCACTCAGGTGTAAGTCTCAAGGCCCTCTATAAGAATCCAGAGTTTTGAGAAGATTGGAGAAATTTAATTTTTCAGCCTGAAAAACAAAAAAACAAAAGGGGTACCACTGTCATTTTTTTTTCAGGTTGAAATTTTGAGTTTCGATATCTCAGCTCTGGAAGGGTCTAGAGACTCCATTTTTGCACTCAGGTGTAAGTCTCAAGGCCCTCTATAAGAATCCAGAGTTTTGAGAAGATTGGAGAAATTTAATTTTTCGCCTGAAAAACAAAAAAAACAAAAGGGGTACCACTGTCATTTTTTTTCAGGTTGAAATTTTGAGTTTCGATATCTCAGCTCTGGAAGGGTCTAGAGACTCCATTTTTGCACTCAGGTGTAAGTCTCAAGGCCCTCTATAAGAATCCAGAGTTTTGAGAAGATTGGAGAAATTAAATTTTTCGCCTGAAAAACAAAAAAAAACAAAAGGGGTACCACTGTCATTTTTTTTTCAGGTTGAAATTTTGAGTTTCGATATCTCAGCTCTGGAAGGGTCTAGAGACTCCATTTTTGCACTCAGGTGTAAGTCTCAAGGCCCTCTATACAGAATCCAGAGTTTTGAGAAGATTGGAGAAATTCAATTTTTCGCCTGAAAAACAAAAAAAACAAAAGGGGTACCACTGTCATTTTTTTTTTCAGGTTGAAATTTTGAGTTTCAATATCTCAGCTCTGGAAGGGTCTAGAGACTCCATTTTTGCACTCAGGTGTAAGTCTCAAGGCCCTCTATCAGAATCCAGAGTTTTGAGAAGATTGGAGAAATTTAATTTTTCGCCTGAAAAACAAAAAAAACAAAAGGGGTACCACTGTCATTTTTTTTTCAGGTTGAAATTTTGAGTTTCGATATCTCAGCTCTGGAAGGGTCTAGAGACTCCATTTTTGCACTCAGGTGTAAGTCTCAAGGCCCTCTATAAGAATCCAGAGTTTTGAGAAGATTGGAGAAATTTAATTTTTCGCCTGAAAAACAAAAAAAACAAAAGGGGTACCACTGTCATTTTTTTTCAGGTTGAAATTTTGAGTTTCGATATCTCAGCTCTGGAAGGGTCTAGAGACTCCATTTTTGCACTCAGGTGTAAGTCTCAAGGCCCTCTATAAGAATCCAGAGTTTTGAGAAGATTGGAGAAATTCAATTTTTCGCCTGAAAAACAAAAAAACAAAAGGGGTACCACTGTCATTTTTTTTTTTCAGGTTGAAATTTTGAGTTTCGATATCTCAGCTCTGGAAGGGTCTAGAGACTCCATTTTTGCACTCAGGTGTAAGTCTCAAGGCCCTCTATAAGAATCCAGAGTTTTGAGAAGATTGGAGAAATTAAATTTTTCGCCTGAAAAACAAAAAAAACAAAAGGGGTACCACTGTCATTTTTTTTTCAGGTTGAAATTTTGAGTTTCGATATCTCAGCTCTGGAAGGGTCTAGAGACTCCATTTTTGCACTCAGGTGTAAGTCTCAAGGCCCTCTATCAGAATCCAGAGTTTTGAGAAGATTGGAGAAATTGAATTTTTCGCCTGAAAAACAAAAAAAACAAAAGGGGTACCACTGTCATTTTTTTTTCAGGTTGAAATTTTGAGTTTCAATATCTCAGCTCTGGAAGGGTCTAGAGACTCCATTTTTGCACTCAGGTGTAAGTCTCAAGGCCCTCTATAAGAATCCAGAGTTTTGAGAAGATTGGAGAAATTTAATTTTTCGCCTGAAAAACAAAAAAAAACAAAAGGGGTACCACTGTCATTTTTTTTTCAGGTTGAAATTTTGAGTTTCGATATCTCAGCTCTGGAAGGGTCTAGAGACTCCATTTTTGCACTCAGGTGTAAGTCTCAAGGCCCTCTATAAGAATCCAGAGTTTTGAGAAGATTGGAGAAATTTAATTTTTCGCCTGAAAAACAAAAAAAAACAAAAGGGGTACCACTGTCATTTTTTTTTCAGGTTGAAATTTTGAGTTTCGATATCTCAGCTCTGGAAGGGTCTAGAGACTCCATTTTTGCACTCAGGTGTAAGTCTCAAGGCCCTCTATCAGAATCCAGAGTTTTGAGAAGATTGGAGAAATTAAATTTTTCGCCTGAAAAACAAAAAAAACAAAAGGGGTACCACTGTCATTTTTTTTTCAGGTTGAAATTTTGAGTTTCGATATCTCAGCTCTGGAAGGGTCTAAGAGACTCCATTTTTGCACTCAGGTGTAAGTCTCAAGGCCCTCTATCAGAATCCAGAGTTTTGAGAAGATTGGAGAAATTAAATTTTTCGCCTGAAAAACAAAAAAAACAAAAGGGGTACCACTGTCATTTTTTTTTCAGGTTGAAATTTTGAGTTTCGATATCTCAGCTCTGGAAGGGTCTAGAGACTCCATTTTTGCACTCAGGTGTAAGTCTCAAGGCCCTCTATAAGAATCCAGAGTTTTGAGAAGATTGGAGAAATTGAATTTTTCGCCTGAAAAACAAAAAAAAACAAAAGGGGTACCACTGTCATTTTTTTTTTCAGGTTGAAATTTTGAGTTTCGAATATCTCAGCTCTGGAAGGGTCTAGAGACTCCATTTTTGCACTCAGGTGTAAGTCTCAAGGCCCTCTATCAGAATCCAGAGTTTTGAGAAGATTGGAGAAATTGAATTTTTCGCCTGAAAAACAAAAAAAAACAAAAGGGGTACCACTGTCATTTTTTTTTTCAGGTTGAAATTTTGAGTTTCATATCTCAGCTCTGGAAGGGTCTAGAGACTCCATTTTTGCACTCAGGTGTAAGTCTCAAGGCCCTCTATCAGAATCCAGAGTTTTGAGAAGATTGGAGAAATTCAATTTTTTGCCTGAAAAACAAAAAAACAAAAGGGGTACCACTGTCATTTTTTTTTCAGGTTGAAATTTTGAGTTTCGATATCTCAGCTCTGGAAGGGTCTAGAGACTCCATTTTTGCACTCAGGTGCAAGTCTCAAGGCCCTCTATCAGAATCCAGAGTTTTGAGAAGATTGGGGAAATTGAATTTTTCGCCTGAAAACAAAAAAAACAAAAGGGGTACCACTGTCATTTTTTTTTTCAGGTTGAAATTTTGAGTTTTGAATATCTCAGCTCTGGAAGGGTCTAGAGACTCCATTTTTGCACTCAGGTGTAAGTCTCAAGGCCCCCAATAAGCAATCCAGAGTTTTGAGAAGATTTGAGAAATTAAATCTTTCGCCTGAAAAACAAAAACAAAAGGGGTACCACTGTCATTTTTTTTTCAGTGTTGAAATTTTGAGTTTTGATATTCAGCTCTGGAAAGGGTCTAGTAGACTCCATTTTGGCATTCAGGTGTAAGTCTCAAGGCTCTCATAAGAATACAGAGTTTTGAGAAGATTGGAGAAATTCAATTTTTCGCCTGAAAAAACAAAAAAAAAAACACTGTCGTTTTTCTGGGTCGAAATTTTGAGTTTCTCCAATCTTCTGAGAACTCTGGATTCTGATAGAGGGCCATGAGACTTAGACCTAGAGTGCAAAATGGAGCTCAGACACTCCGTGAGCTGAGATATGGAGATCCCATGCAAAATTAATGCCATTATAAATATCTCAATATCTCAGCTCTGGAAGGGTCTAGAGCCTCCATTTTTGCATTTTTTTCATTTCTTTTCAAATGTTCTTCAATCTATTCCTGACTCAATAGATTGCAGGTGGGATTTTGTCCACTTGCAGCTTATTGCATGAAGGCCAGGGTTAGTATAGTGGGTTATTGGACAAATAGTGGGTTTGTGGATTATGGGATGGCAGTTGGTGCCATCGGACTCAGGGGCCCCAGCTGAGTGCAGATAAATGGTTTATCATTGAAGTATAGACCAACAAATTTTATGTTTGTTAATTTATTTTTTGTTGGTAAATGTTGGGGAAGTACACCGGTTTTGACCCTGATGTCCATTGGAATGGACAAAAACTTCAAAAACTGAAAGTTTCTCAGAAACTTGAAACATAATTCAGGTCTGAGGGGGTTAACGCTTATCTCTCTGATGATGAGTTGTCAGTTTGTATTATTTAGCTGAATGAGGACATCCCGTTTTCCAGATATAACTTGGCACTCGATTTGTCCCATAACATTAGCTTGTTTAGGTGTTATAAAAAATGCTTGCATATATCTTGTAATTTGGCGTCATTTCGTCTATGGCTTAATTAAGCCATCAGTCACTGAAAGCTTTTGCTCACGGCGAAATGCTCTGTTGTCTCGAATTTCAGGTAAACTTAATGATCCGTGGACACATTCATGTTTTGGTGTTTCTGCAAAAAAAAAAAAAAAAAATTCCGCAGAGCCCCTGGAGCATTAAATCGCAGATTCTTTATTAAAATGTATGTGGGGCCTGTGTACCAGTGAGGATCAAACGCCCCGGACTCAAACCAAGGTGTGTGCAGCAAAAGTTCAAAAGTTTAACACATCGAAGCTCAACTGAGAAAACGTTCTGAACACTGTGGGTAACAACATTGTCCTGACACTAAAGGGCAAGTTCTTCAGAAGTCACAGGTTTGCAAAACGAAACACTTCCTGCCAACACTTACATGCTGACAGGCCACATAAACAGGTCTGCTACCTACATTACCACAAAACACAAGAAGATGTTTAGTAAGCACAGCGTAAAATGAAAGAACAGACACATTTGTGGCAGAAATAGATGTTAAGTAAAAATATGATTATGCAAGGCTTATGTGAGCGACATGCCATGTTGTTTTAGAGGGCATTCGAAGAATTTTAAAACTCCAATATTATGCTAAAATGAACAAAAACATTTTGTATTTCACTCTAGTTTTGTAAAAGTGAATCCAAATAATGTTTGGTTATAGTTAGCTAATTCAGTTTAAGATTGATTTCTGAGCTCTTCGTTTCTGTTCAGCTCTTCTGGATGTGATGTCATAAACCAGAACAGCAACAGTAGCCACACCCACCAGAGCAGAGAGGACCAATTGGATCACAGCTTTATTAGAATCACAACAGCAGACACATTCTGAAGGGAAAAAGAACAGAATGCATTCATATATATATAATTATTTGACAGTATGCTGCTGGTGTGCTGATGCAGTGATGGTGTAATATGACCTGCACATGTGCGACAGAGTGTGTTGATGTCCAGATGTGTGGTCTGGTTGCTGATGGGATTGTTCAGCACACAGCTGTAGGTGTTTTTATCCTGATATTCCACCTCCAGAGGTAGAGAGAGACTGATGCTGAGATCACACACACTGATGCTGGACAATACACTCATTCCTGCGTACCAGGAGAGAGTCGCATGACTCACATTCAATACTGAACACAGCAGCACACATTTGGATACCAATGATGATGATGATGGATTTTGAGGACAGTAACTAGCGATGGCAGGAATGGGAAGACGAGCTGGAAAACAGAGAAATATGAATAGAGTTTGTCATGTCAATCATTTTTAAACAACCTCTACCTATAAGTAGGCCTACTCACCAATGACGGTAACATTGAAGGTTTTCTTTGAAACTTTATGTCCGATCATCTGTGCCTTATAAATCCCAGAGTCTGTGGTTCTGATGTTTGTGATGGTCAGAGATCCAGTCTGATGATCCAGCTTCAGTCTGTCGCCAAATCGCTCATTATTTTCAGAGATAACTTGGGAGGATATGTTGAGTTTAGCGACGCAAACGTCTCCGCACATCCACATGATCAGATCGTCCTCTTGTATTTTATTCACACCCGTCTGTAGGTTGAGAGAATCTCCCTCTATCACTGACACCGAACTCGATTTCATCCGTCTCAACACCAAACACACCTAAAACACACAGGGCCACTTTCTCAATCACAGTCTAAAGTTTCTTTCTTTCTGTTGGATCATTAGTTTCAGGTCCAATTTCCAATTTTACTGAAGCAAACAACAACAATGCAAGCAGAACTGAGGACACAAACGACACATCCAACAACGGCCAAATCTGATCAAGAACGCTTTATTGGTAGCTGGCCCTTTAAGAGCAGCCGCTGTGGACAGAGACGCAGATCTCACACGCGCCACATTCTCTCACGAGTCACAACTCTTTATGTCCATCATAAGACTGCTCTTATGTTATGAAGATACTCGACAAATTACATTTTGGCTTAATTGTCAGTGTTGTTGATGTTCGTTCAAGCGCGAAAGAGAACTTCTGGCGCACGGTCTGTGCATGCGCATTATTGAGAATGAGGAGTCACGTGCCGATTTGGGCGGGGTCTGAGCCGGTCGTCCATGATGGTTGGAGACGCTATCGGTTACCAGCGGCAACGCCTTTAGAAGCCCATGTTAGAACCCCACAGAGACGCGACTAAACATTCCAGAGCTGTTTGATTTTCGCACATTTATTGTTTTCGTGCATTTATTATTTTGTTAGGACAGAGACAGATCTACGAATACGAGAAAAAGGAAGAAAGTAAAGCAATGCAAAAAGATAAGGCGAAAGAAAGGGGACCTTACAGGAACAAACTCACACTAAGCGCAAAACAGCTGTATTTGGAGAAGCAGCATCAAGATATTTGTTCTTTTGCACTAATAAAAGTATTATTATTTTATTATTATTACTTATGTTGTCCATGAAACTTATATTGTCCAAATATAATGTATTTCAATTCTCAATAAATATTGTAAAGCCATATCCAGTTGTTTCAGTTCGTGCGTCATTATACGCCAAAAAGTGCGAAAAACACGCAAAAACTGTTTTTGGCAAATAAATGCCATGAGAAATGACATTCGTGCTATAGATACGAACTTTCATGAGATCGGGCTCAAAAATCCAAGTAACAGAAACACATACACAAACCGGAGAAGATGTAACATCCGGGTTTATAACTTGCTGTTCTGACTATTTTATCGCAGTTCCAAGTTTAGATATAAAGCCAGAATTGTTTTTTTCACAGAAAAACAAGCTTCCATAAATCTGACACCATTTAAAAGTTGTAACCAACCGAATAGATGTGACCCTATAGGCACTGTGGTGACAGTCGAATTTGGGACTAGTTCAATACAGCGCCTAGGGTCACAGAATTCGGGGCATCACCGACAAAATGTCAGAAGTGGCGAAACGCGAATAAAAGTAAAGGTGCGGACCGGCCCATTTTGAGCACCGTCTCAAATCTCAAATGCAAACAAAGTCTCAAATACACACATACTGCAAATCACTGCACTGTTTTTAAACTGTCTCTCAGTAAAACCACAGATTGAGAAGATTGTCATTTAGGACAAAGCTAGAACTACAAACCAAAAGCAAGAGCATTGCTAAAAACAACTAAGGTGTTAATTTACATTCAGATAGAACATTTTGATTACTTAAAGGGAATGTTTTTGGGCATATTTGTGACGCAGCTGAATACCTTTAGACAACTATTGTAAGGAAATATAAACCCTTAGTTTTCAACAGTGGACATTTTACACCATTACAAAACTGAAGTGAAAAGCTAAAAACACATTTTAACTTACCAACGAATACGCCAGAAGCACAAACAAAAAGAAAACAAACCCGTGAAGCATTGTTATCAGCAGTTGGCTGTCCTTTCTGAGAAACATCACTTTAAAAGTGTGACCAAGTGTGAATCCCTCCTTAAACACTTTTACACCTCCCTCTCCGTGCTCATGCGCCAACTGTGATTGGGGTTCTTCTACTTGCATGTTTTACTTATTCTAGTACTATTTAGCTGTTGAAAAAAAAGATTCTTGATTAATTATGACAACCAACCATGTTATGGTGTATATCAAAATATAATATTTCCCTATATTTTACATTATAAATTGTGACTAAAGTGCAACTTTGCACAACTTTGTATAATAGTTAAAAATCATTGGTAAATGGTGCTGATAATTTTAAATAGCCTATTATTGTTGATGGACTCACTACTTTAACAGTTAACCTAATTCTGTAACAGGAAAACAGTCTGTGATGTAAATGTAATCAGGACAGGAAGAAGCATGTTCAACCACACGACACATTCAATAGACACATACACAGCATATTTGTCCACTCAACATAACAAAACCATCTCTTTGTTGATCAAATAAATGAGACCACAGCAGGTTTCAATTTGACTAGCAGGTCACTAAACACACAGGTCTTCTGTGATAGTGGATTTTGTGTTAAACCAAAACTACCAATGCTAATTTTGTTATTATAGCTAGCAAATTCCAAAACAAGACCTTATTTTTAATTTTTAATTTTGGGTCAATTTGATTTCATGGTGCCATGCAGGAACAAGTCTTAGTAATGCCACTTTTTCCCCAAGTGGTCACCATCAGTTTGATTTTGATTTCATTTTGATTTTCATTGATTTTGAATTCCATGGAAGCAAGTCCATTATCCTCAAGTGGTCATTAGGTTGAACTGCAGATTAAAACACACATAGATCACAGGACGAGCGCCCCCTATCGGCCAATACATGTACTGACGATGCTCTGCTTTGCATCCATACAATTACGTGAACAAGGCAAGGCAAGTTTATTTATATAGCACATTTCATACACAATGGTAATTCAAACTAATTATGACCTGCAGAAAAGTGCAGTTTCCCACAGTAAGTTGTAATGGGCAAAACCAGCCAAACACTTCACAAATAAAGTGAAGAAAAAAATGAAACGGCTAGATTTATTCATAAAGTGAGTTTCAAAAAGCTTTTACTGCACTAGAGCGCTATCTAGTGTTCATTACCAGTGTAGCTTAGCTCAGTGTCTTACATTTATGCATTTTGATAAACACAGCCGCAATGAGAGAATCAGATCTGTTTAATGGCATTTATTATTAAATCTTTTTGGCGCAGCTTTGCAGACCACTGATGCTTACCAATAATTTCCAATAGTTCATGACTAGAACATTTTCAGTATGGTGTATGATGTGGTGGCCAAAAAGATTTCATTTTTTTCCCCCACTTTATACTATAGCCTACTGTTATCTATTTTGTTTTTTTGTCTGCTAAAGATTTCTTTGTGTCTTATGGTTCTTAATTTGGGAGTGTTTTAAGTGTAATGCTACAAATGCTTTGGTGATATAAATCTAAAAATATTTGTCTTCTCAATAAAGCATCTTAAAATGGAAACTGAATAGCACCTTCTAAATTAATTTCAGTTCTGTTTATTTATATAGAGCACATTTAAAATGGCCACTGGCCGAACCAAAGTGTTGTACACATAAAATGAATGAATAAAGTGCTGTACATATAGTATTATATATATAGGCATCTCCGCTTTATCACAGACAGTGTAAAGAATGGATGCCTCACCACACAATCGGTCATTGAGACCTACATTTTCTCCATAAGGACTTCAGAAGAATTCGCAAAGATTTCTGAACCAGTTCCAAGATGGATGACAACATGGTTCATCCGCTGATCCTTAACTCTAAACAAGGCTGGGTTGTTTGAACCCAATTTGGGTCAAATATGGACAAACCCAAATATTGGGTTAAAAAATGTAATTTAAAATTAACCCAACTTCCAACTGTATATTTTTTTAATTGCATTTGGGTTTGTCCATATTTGACCCAAATCTGGGTTAAAAAAACCTAGCATTTTTTAGATGTGTTACTAAAATCCTTCATATTATCTAACATTATCATTAATCATTGTTTTTTCCCTTTGTTTTATTATATATGTATATGTATATAATTCCTTGACAATGTTCTTATATTATTGAGCATTAAAAAATGATGCATAGACATACACAACACAACATTTGGGGCAGGGTTTCAGAGAGAGGCATGTGTTTGGAGACAGGGGCGTGGCCTAATGCAGTCTGGAGGAAGTTAGAAAATAGTTCACACTCATTCTATACACATCTTCACTGCAGACGCTCTACAAGTTTTCAGACTTGACTGAAACTTTTTCTGACCACTGAAATGTTGAAGAAAATGTTTCCCACATTTTCTTTTTGCTGTTGCTGTCTGGTTGGTAAGTTTATGTTGTTTTAACAGTTGCGTGTTATTTGTGTGGAGCTCTAATGAACGAGTTGCATTAATAAATGATTACAATTAACTGGTGCGACTGATACACTGTTCCTATTTTTTCTTCAGGTGTGTTTGGTGATGCAGTGAAGTCAGTGTCAGTGATGGAGGGAGATTCAGTCACTCTAGAATCTGGTGTTACTCAAATACAGGCAAATGATATGATAACATGGAAATTTGGACCTCAAAACACTCTAATAGCTGGAATCATTAAAGATATTAGAATCTTCAGTACATTTGATGTTCCTGATAGGAGATTCAGAGACAGACTGAAGCTGGATCATCAAACTGGATCTCTGACCATCACACACACCACAAACACACACTCTGGAGAATATGAAGTGACCATCATAAGCAGCAGTTTCAGAATGACTACATACAGATTCACTGTTACTGTCTATGGTGAGTACAGAATTATAGCTCACTTTATTATTTATTAGCCATTTGTTTTCATCATAATTATCCTTAATTATCCCTAATACTGTAAACTTTAAAAAGTATTAATACAATTACATTATATTAATTAAAATACATTGAAAAACCATGAGAAAAACCTCTAACTTTTGTAGTACATGAATAATTGGTAACACTTTACAATAAGGTTCATTAGTTAACATTAGTTAATGTATTTACTAACATGAACTAACCATGAGCAATACATTTGTTACTGCATTTGTTCATCTTTGTTAATGTTAGTTCATGAAAATACAGCTGTTCATTGTTTGTTCACGTTCAGTTCACGGTGCATTAACTAATGTTAACAAGATTTTAATCAAGTATTAGTTAATGTTGAAAATAACATTAACAAAGATTAACAAATGCTGTAAATGTGCTATTCATTATAAGTTCATATTACCTAATGTAGTAAACTGAATGTTAACTAACGAACCTTATTGTAAAGTGTTACCGAATAATTTGTCCCTGTCACACACACCTGTCATATGAATATGTGAATGTCATGCAAGCAATGGCCAGGTACAGATATAATGAAACATCTCCATGCAAAAGCTTTTTATTTTTGCACACTGAGTGTATATTTACATGAAAACTATGTATTCAAAACGGAAAAGTTTTGCAACTAAAACTGGTTCTCTACTACTCTACTTTAACCCAGGTTATTGTCATTCTAAACCCCAGGTTTAGCACAGCATTGTAATCGGGGTCATACTGTTAAAGAGACGCTTTCTCCCGCTGTTAACCCGGGTACAAACGTGAGCAGTGTGGTGTGTTAGATACGCCTGGATGCTCGGCAACCGACAACCAATCACGTGCTTCATGTTCACTGGTATTGGGCCTGGAAACACAGCGAGGTCAAGAGACCGTTTCATTCTTACCTTTATAGTTTGAAAAGTACATTCATTAATAAACTTGATATTACTGTGTCAGCATTATATGAGGTTGCACACAACGAATGACACGGCCAGTGCGTGAGAGTTGGAAGCTATGTGATGTGCAGTTGGGGAAAGCTAGTAAGAGCTGAGCTGGTAAACCTCACTCCCCTGATCTCAAGATCTGCACTAGCGACTGATGCTAGAGGCTTTAGCATCCTTGCGATGCCCACTTCCAACGCCAGAACACTGGTTTGGATACTACTGAGTCGTGTGTGTTGAACTGCTGGAACCTGTGTGCAGCAGGATTTATTTATAAATAAACAATATAAATATTACAATAATTCAAGACATAGTTAAACACAACAGTTTTGTGTACAAAGAAATAGCCAACAAACTGCAGGGCTATTACAACAATACATGTGAAAGCAACTAAAGTAGACACATGTGAAGGGAAATCAAAAACCTAATGCTATGGAAACTAAGGAAAACAGAACTGTGAAAACATCGGTCTCTGAATGGCATGAACGAGACTAGACATCACATTACACATTATGAAACTGTGTGAAATTATATCCAATGTTATTTATTTAAAATACATGGATGAAAAAGTGCATGTGCTGTAAGCGCTAGACCAATCACAACTAACTGGGCCATCTGACCAATGAGATCAGAGCAGGCCAATCACTGATTAATCAGAGCAGAGTAGACCAATCACAACAGAGTAGACCAATCACAACAGACTAGGGCTGTAGTCAAGACCACCTTTGTCGAGTCCAAGACAAGTCCAAGACCAGGACTAGTCAAGACCGAGTCCAAAAACGTTCGAGTCCGAGTCAAGACCCAGTCCAGGACAGGAAAAAAAAAAGTCTTCAGGGCCAATTTCCATCGCTCGTTGCATTTTTTACAATGGGGTAATGTTGTTAAGAATTTGCACAACACAAGGCTTGATTTAAATTGTTCAATTAAATTGACAAAAGTTGCACAAATAAATACAATACAATAAAGATACAAATAAAGAGAAAAGTTTTTGAATAGGTCTAACACTAGTATTCATAGACAGAAACTGAATAAAGTAATCAAATGGAAAACAACACTGGATAGTATTTTAGTTCTGAATAAATTAAACACATAGGCTATCAATCCTGATTCCTTTAACTTAAAACTCTCTTTTTGTTGTTTTGATGACAAAATTAATGACCGACACATATGGTTGCTATCACTTTAAGTGCTAGTGCACAAATTCTGAGTTCATTATACTGGCATGCATTTTATGCTTATTAAAGACAAAACCGACTATGTTTAAAGTATACTCACAAAGACCCAAATTGACACAGTTTGGAGTGTTAAAGCAATATAGCTAATCTGTGAAAAATAACTTTTGTTACTGGCCAGCTCAGCTGTTCTTGAGGTGGATTTTCTATGAATGTGCGCATAGTTATCCCAGAGAGCACACAAGGACTGATAGTTTAAAATTGCTTGAATGTTAAACTGGCAAGACTTAAAAAGACGTGTAAATGGTAAGCTTTATGCATGATGCACTGCTGGCCTGATTGTCAGGGTTCTCAAGTTTAATCAAAAGCTTGGAGTGAGATCACATGTGGTTAGGGGAGGAGCCCAAATTAAGCCCCGCCCCCACCTATCCCCGCCCCCCAATTTTAGCCATTGTTCATAATTAACCAGCACAAATTGAAATTATAACAATTGGTAAATCTCATAAATGACAGAGCAATTCATCACATCAAATATAGCCTACTCTTTAATGTTGTATAAAAAAAATTACAAAAATATAACAAATTGCTCCAAACAGTTTGGAAAAGCAAATCTTTTTGCATTTTGAATGCGTCTAGTCGAAATGGTTATATTATTGTGTGGTGGGACATTGTGAACAAATGGACATTTTAGAATATTAAGGTGTGTGTTTACACAAATATCTATTTGCTTTTTCCCTGACATCTTTGAAAAATACAAATAGAATGGCAATAATTAATGTATGTTTTGACAGGATATAAAATATTACCCAGAGCACTCTGCTTTAATACATGTAACGTTAGCCTTAATGTAACTAGAAAACCTATTAATACAGTATAATATATAATTTAAAATAAAATGAAGAAATACATCTTCATTCCTTCCCATACCCACTAACATCTCCCTTAAATAGGCTATTCAGGTAATGTAAGCCAAACTGAGCCAAAGCGTCTGGTCTGGTTGCAAAGTAGTTATAGAGTTTTTGACTGCATCAATAATAATGTATACGGTGGGCTGTATATTAAATGTTCTAGCCTAAAAATGTTTGACAAGCTTTCTTCCCTTCTTCATCACGACGTGTGTTCGCGCTATGTTGTTGGTGGTTACCTGAGTAACGACGAGAATGTTCCGTCAACTTCCGTGTGTTCGCGCAATGTTGTTGGTTACCTAGTAACGACGAGAATGTTCCGTCAACTTCCGTGTGTTCGCGGCGCGTCTCGCAGCAGGAAACTTCACTGTGTGCCGCGGCTCGTATACAGCGCTATATATAAAGCTTGCAGGACATCTTGGTTGACGTTGCCTTTTCCGCGTGAGAAATACCCGGTGTGGCGTGTGAGCGTGTGAACTGGTAGAATTGCGTGTGTCTCACGGCCAATGCGTGAGACTTGAGAACCCTGCTGATTGTGCTGTGAATATTCCATCATGTCCCGACTCCTGAACGCGAGTGTGTATTATCGCAGCAGTGCTTGATTCTTGCCTTCCACAACACATTTTGAGAGGACGCTGCACCGCTGAACACTCATGATGTTTGTGAAATTGCATCTGGCAGAAAGTTATTAAAAGAATTATTTGATTTTATAATATGTGCGGATTACGATTGTGGGAATAGGCTCTCCGCATTATAAATGGGAGACCTGCGCAACACCCAGGATTTTTAAATAAGCGCTAGTAAGATAGTAACTATAGTAACAGCATGAGAAGACGCGCTCCGTTGTAGTGAGCACTTGGTCGGTTAATTTTGGTATTTTCTAAGTTAACGTTACCCTGATAGGCTAGAAATAAATGAACACACACACAAAAATGTGGGACTTGGTTCGAGACCAAAAGCCATATTTGGCAAGACCAGTGGCCGAGAATGAGACAAGTCCGAGTCCGAATTCCAGCGAGTCCAAGACCATAGAAAAACGTGTACTACAGCCCTGCAACAGACTGAGACATCTGACCAATCAGAGCAGAGTAGACCAATCACAACAGACTGGGCCATCTGACCAATCAGAGCAGAGTAGACCAATCACAACAGACTGGGCCATCTGACCAATCAGAGCAGAGTAGACCAATCACAACAGACTGGGCCATCTGACCAATCAGAGCAGAGTTGACCAATCACAACAGACTGGGCCATCTGACCAATCAGAGCAGAGTTGACCAATCACAACAGACTGGGCCATCTGACCAATCAGAGCAGAGTAGACCAATCACAACAGACTGGGCCATCTGACCAATCAGAGCAGAGTTGACCAATCACAACAGACTGGGCCATCTGACCAATCAGAGCAGAATAGACCAATCACAACAGACTAGGCCATCTGACCAATCAGAGCAGAGTTGACAAATCAAAACAGACTGGGCCATCTGACCAATCAGAGCAGAGTTGACCAATCACAACAGACTGGGCCATCTGAATAATCTGAGTAGACCAATCACAACAGAGTAGGCCATCTGACCAATCAGAGCAGAGTAGACCAATCACAACAGACTGAGACATCTGACCAATCAGAGCAGAGTTGACAAATCAAAACAGACTGGGCCATCTGACCAATCAGAGCAGAGAAGACCAATCAAAACAGACTGAGACATCTGACCAATCAGAGCAGAGTTGACAAATCAAAACAGACTGGGTCATCTGACCAATCAGAGCAGAGTAGACCAATCAAAACAGACTGAGACATCTGACCAATCAGAGCAGAGTTGACAAATCAAAACAGACTGAGACATCTGACCAATCAGAGCAGAGTTGACAAATCAAAACAGACTGAGACATCTGACCAATCAGAGCAGAGTTGACCAATCACAACAGACTGGGCCATCTGACCAATCAGAGTAGACCAATCACAACAGACTGGGCCATCTGACCAATCAGAGCAGAGTTGACCAATCACAACAGACTGGGACATCCGACCAATCAGAGCAGAGTTGACCAATCACAACAGACTAGGCCATGTCGTGGAAATTCTTTGCCTAGAACACAACTTAAAGACCAAAGGAAAGGTCTCGAAAGTTAGAAGTATAATTATTTATTTCTTGCAAGAAAGGCTGTTCACACAGAGTCTGATATGAGAAGGGCAAAGGTCTTCTCATCTTACACAGTTTATATACAGAAGAACATCCTCCAAAATGTACCCATCCCCTTCTTATCATCATACAACAGCTTGTGTTATTCTTAACCCAAAGGCCCTGACGTACATAGTCTCTCAGTTCTCCATATTCTAACACTTCTTATCTAATGTATATTCACACGTACAACACGTCATTTCAAAAACAACCCCTTCAAAAACAACTAAATATATGTTTTGCTCTTGGTGCAAGCAAGCTTATCTATTTTCGAGAAGAACAGAACCTTCTGTCTTTTAGCACACGTCCCATTGACACATTTGTATAGGAGATAATGTATCTTGCAGTTTCTTTAACACATCTAAATTTTTAAGAACACACTAACAAATATATAGATACATATAGAAATATATTTGTTTCAAGAGATATATTTAAAAGAAAAAATTGCATTATAGCAATCTGACCAATCAAAGTAGAGCAGGCCAATCACTTGACCAATCAGAGCAAAGTAGACCAATCACAACAGACTGGGTCATCTGACCAATCAGAAAAGAGCAGGCCAATCACTGACCAATCAGAGCAGAGACGGGTCACGGTAAGGAGGGGTTTAAAGAGACTTTTCAGTTTTTTGGCTTCTTTGAAGAATTAGGTAATGTTCAATGTATGAGAAAATGAAAGTGTTTTTGACATTGGATGCAGGTAAATCTAAGTTGGAGACAATCAGGATCCATTAAAATTGCATTAGAGTTGCACTTTTTCAATTTTCTGATATGGAATATGAATGTAGTTTCATCTGTTGGTTAGAGTAGTGTGTGCATGAGAATGTGTTACCACTGGACGTTTGTGGTTAATGTGCTTCAATGTTTGAATGTCTTGGAGGAGTGAATAGCGTGAGTGTGTGTTCCTGTGAATCACATGGGGTTGAAGGGGCGACAATTCAACTTCCTCATATGAGAAACAGTTTTACTGTGAACTAAAGATACAGAATCAGTGAATGTTTGACAAATAAAACTCACAGTCTGTGAGATGTTAATATATATCACTGTGTGTATGTGAAATATTAGACTACTGTTCAGCTGCATCAGAGCATCAGTAGATCCACCAATCAGGCTCCTCCAACGGCAGCCAATCCCTGCACACATATGCAAATCAGCAACCCATGCAAAGTGTAAAGTCTAGCGCTTTAAAGCTTTAAGAAGGCGTCAGTTTCCTTCAGTGTAAAAAACTGCGCCATGAAACTCTCATGTTTTCCAGCTCGTCTGCCTGTTCCTGTCATCAGTAACTCTTCACACTGTTCTTCATCATCATCAAATTGTTCATTGGTGTGTTCATCAGTGGTGAATGTGAGCCATGTGACTCTCTCTGGTACACAGGAATGAGTGTATTGTCCAGCATCAGTGTGTCTGATCTCAGCATCAGTCTCTCTTACCACTGGAGGTGGAATATCAGGATAAAAACACCTACAGCTGTGTGCTGAACAATCCCATCAGCAACCAGACCACACATCTGGACATCAACACACTCTGTCACACATGTGCAGGTACGACGGCGCTGATGATACATGTGTGTGTGTTTACTGACCTGATCTCTGTCTTCTGTAGTAGATCACACTGATGTATTCACTTCTTTCTTCATCATTACAGCACTGGTGGATGGTCCGTCTACTTCACAACCACCAGTCACAACTCAACTCTGGCACACATCTGCAGGTACAGCAACACTGATCATATTAATCACATTAATTCACTGATGTGTGGATTTTTATCAAGACTTACAACTTAAGATGCCAGACATGATGAATAAGCTTCTGTAATCTCATGTTTCTAAAACTGTTTTTCATTTGTATTTCTTGTGTGAAGCTGAAAATTACAAAAGTTCATGAAAGACTAAAGACAACCTGTTGAAAATCTTACTTTGATCAGCTTCTCCAGAAGGCCACGCCCCCTTTTGTGAGTCTGCTGAAGCTGTGCTGCGATTGGTCGTCACTGCGCTGATGGGCGTGGCTTCTGCGGTTGCTGTTGTTCTTCTGGTCATTGACGTCAGAGCTTCAAGAGCTAAAATGAAGGAAACAGAAGATTTATAAAAATTGTCGCATATACATTATTGTATTTTAAAAACGTCAAGATGAAAATATGTGTGGTCTAATTGTTTAGGGATGGTAAAACTAAAGCTTTGCTTTCTTATTCTCTCCATCTGAGGCTAAAACTATGAAAATCATTTAATATTTCATTGTACTCTCTAATTTGACATTTTTGTTAATTACATTGTTTTAATTGTTCTTAATGTGCGTTATGTTGCTATTTTAATTTCCTTTCATAATTGTATGTAGCAACTCCTCAAATACAAATGTACAAATATTTGTCACGCCAATACATCACTGTGGAGTTTAACTGAATACTACCTATTGAACTGATACACAGCTATGAATCATAAATATGCCTATATTATAACTGAAGTCTGAGTCATAATAAGAATAAACTATGATTCAGATTCAGATTGAATGATGGTTGAATAAAAAACACATTACAGTTTAAAAAAACCACACACACTGTACAATTTATTCTGGAACGATTTAGAAATCTTAATGATATTCATATTCATGATAGAAATGTGTGCATTTGACGTGCTTAATGTATTTTTTTCTCTCCTTTGGGCATCTAATGCAAATAATGTGATTGTTATTTTGTGGCATTGAATAATAAAAACATCCATCAGATTTGTAGAGATGTTTTTCTCCAGAATGACTGTATTGTGTACAGTATGTTGTCTCCATCTGGTGTCCATTGCATTTAATTTCCATCCATTTTATATTTCATATTTTACGTTCCGTTACATAATGTAGAAAATATTTTACAATAATAATGTAATAAGTATAATAAGTAATAAAATGCTCATCATGTAATAATTTTCTCAAAACGAAATAAAATCTTGAGCTCGTAATGTAAACACAATTATTACTTTATGAATAAATGTTATTATAAACCTTCCAAAAATATTGTCGTCATAATCGTATTAGGCTTTATAAAACATAAAAACATTAGTTTTCACTTACAGTATATTTTTGGACTTATTCTTAACATGAAATACACTAAATATCCATGCAATTATTATGACTATTATTATTATTATTGATATTATTATTATTATCATGGTACATTACGTATTTTTTTAATTAGGAGTTAGGGTATATCACATATTTTTTTGAAAGAAAAAAAACCTAATGCTTAATAAAATCACTAAATAACACTGGAACAGTTAAAGCAGCCACATCTATGGTATAAGACCCAATGAACTAAATGCATCATTTCAAAACTTTTTCCATTAGGTGGATGAAATTGGAAACTGGTATGAGATATCCCCATTGGGGATCCCCGGAGAACTTCCTATGATGTAATGTCTTCACTCGAAATCCTGGATTCAGCAGTCATCAACATTATTCCCAAAGAGAACATAATGATTCTTAGTTAGTATAAAGTATCTCTATTGTTGTTAAGTCGGTTTGATAATAGTACGAACATTGAATGATCGCAGTCAGCTCGTAGCCTGGAGGCTAACGCTAGGCTAAACGTAAACAAACATTCAAGAACGCAAGAAGTTTTTTTTTTTTTTTTTTTTCAAATCGCGTTTGACTCACATAAACAACATGTGGCTCACTGGTGTATTTTTATGGTTTATTCGGAGAGGTAAGTTTTATCTTCGATACTTCCACGTCTTAATCTAATAAGTATAAATCGCGATTAACTTTTTAAGTTAAGAGCCATTCTACCGACATTGTAATTTATTTATTCATTTTTTCAACACTAAATCTAAAACTAGCATACACATATTTAACTTTTCAAAATATGTATTGATGCAAGCTTTAGGCAACTTTATTTACAAAAGCCAAGCTGTTGAAGAAGGAGATAGAAAAGCATTTTTATTAATTTCCTTGTTTTTCGGAAAAGAAAGTGTTTATTTTAAAGAAATTGTTGGTTATATGTTCAAATAATTATTGGTGACAAAAAATCACTTTATAACAAGGCAAGGTGTATTTTAATAAACACAAAGCCATTTTTTAATCTCTTTAAAGAATACCGAAGTTTATATATATATTTTTTAATTTAATTTATTAAACAATAACTGATAAAAACAGTGGTTTAACATTATTTTTAAAAGCTAATCCAAATTCGTTTGATGTGATGAAATCTTAAAAACGTAGTAATGTTTGCTCTCCAGGTGTGTTTGGTGATGATAAGGCAGTGTTGGAGGGAGATTCTGTCACGCTACACACTGGTCTCACTAATATAAAGATATTTGAACGCATAGTGTGGACATTTGGAACCGACAGAACTCGTATAGCCCAGATCAACAACGCTGCCAACAAGGTCTCATTATATGATGATGTTCTGGATGGGAGATTCAGAGACAGACTGAAGCTGGATCATCAAACTGGATCTCTGACCATCACAAACACCACAACTGAACATGCTGGACTTTATCAGCTCCAGACCGTTGGTGGAAATTACATCCCACCAAAGCAGTTCAGTGTTATTGTTTCTGGTGAGTAGTTTTGCAGTTGCACTGCAGCACTGAACTGAACTTGTTGAAGTAGTTACTTTGGTAACTTCAGTGATCTCATCATCCTATCCCCTTGAGGACAACGCTAAGCTGAATGTACAGTATCTGGTTTCTATTGTGAAGGGTAAAATGAGACCTAAGTCTCTGTCATTTGCTGCGAGCGACCCAAAGAGAGAGTTTGTTGTTTTACATGGGTGACTATAGGACTTTTACAGTTGCATTTTGGTCTTATCATCAATATTACAGTTACTTTTAGTGACTGAGATAATGACATGGATGGATATGTGTAATGTTAGCGTACTGTGAATGTTTGCTTAACAGTCCAACCTAAAGTTTTAGTTATATACACTACTGGTCAAAAGTTTAAGATCGGTAAGATTTTTTATGTTTTTAAAAGAAGTCTCTTCTGCTCACCAAGGCTGCAATTTTTTGATAAAAAATACAGAAAAAACACAGTAATATTGTGAAATATTATGACAATTTAAAATGACTTTTTTATGTTAATATATATTAAAATGTAATTTATTCCTCTGAAAAAAAAGCTGAATTTTCAGCATCATTACTCCAGTCTTCAGTGTCACATGATCCTTCACAAATCACTCTAATATGATGATTTTATGCTCCAAAAACATGTATGATTATTATTACATTTTTATTTCAGGATTCTTTGATGAATAGAAAGTTGAAAAGAACAGCTTTTTTCTGAAATTGAAAGCTTTTGTTACATTAAACACTACCCTTTAAAAAGTTTGGGGTCAGTAAGAATTTGTATTTTATTTTTGGGGGAAATAAATAAGAAATCAATACTTCTATTCATCAAGGATGAGTTACATTGATCAAAAGTTACAGTAAAGACATTTATAATGTTAGAAAAGATTCTAATTAAATAAAAGCTGTTCTTTTGAATGTTCTATTCATCAAAGAATCCTGAAATAAAAATGTAAAAAACTGTTTTCAACATGGATAATAATCATACATGTTTTTGGAGCATAAAATCATCATATTAGAGTGATTTGTGAAGGATAATGATGCTGAAAATTCAGCTTTTTTTCAGAGGAATAAATTACATTTTAATATATATTAACATAAAAAAGTCATTTTAAATTGTCATAATATTTCACAATATTACTGTGTTTTTTGTGTATTTTTTATCAAAAAACTGCAGCCTTGGTGAGCAGAAGAGACGTCTTTTAAAAACATAAAAAATCTTACCGATCTTTAACTTTGACCGGTAGTGTATATAGATTCTTCAATGTGACTTCATCAAGGTGTCAATCATTTTTTTATTTATTAAGGTTGATCTTTTACCTAATGTTGTCTCATGTTTTCCAGGTCCTCTGCCTGTTCCTGTCATCAGCAGTAACTCTTCACGCTGTTCTTCAGCGCTGTTCTTCTGTTTGGTGGATGCTTCAGAGTTTCAGTCATGTGATGATCTTTGTTGGTATAGTAGTTGCTTCTACTAGTCTTGGCTGTAGCTGGGATGTTCAGTATCTACTGGAAATCTAGAACAGATCAAAAGTGTAAGTATTACTCACAGATGGTAGAACAAGAGCATCTACATTGTGTAAAAGTGTAAAAAAAGAAACTCGTTATTTAAGCCTGTGGTTTGTGTTTAAACAGGCCAGACTCCTTTTCCAGATTACACTGAGCTGAGTAATGGTAAGATCCTCTAATATTAATGTCCAGTATGTCATCAAACTCATAGGATATGCTCTTGTATCAGTATTAACCTGTTGTCTGTCAATCCCTTTTTGAACTTAAATTTCATGAATGCTATAAAATGCAAACCTTTTTAAAGAAGTGAAGTGAAAGAAATCAAGCGTACCGGTCGTTCTCACGGGTCACGTCAGTCCAGCTCGTGTTCGGCTGACTCTCGGCTGATTCTTGTCGACCTATAGGAACACGGCGCCTGTTAATCACTGTAAACAAGCCCTTTCAGTGTTATCAACAGATATCACGTTTCTCAGGAGCTCATTACTCTCCTCCATTCCAGATCCTTGAATCAGACTAATTGATCAAATTATGTTATATATTGACATTAAAGGAGTAGTTCACTTTAAAAAATGTCATCCCTCATGTCATCCAAGATGTCCATGTCATTCTTTCTTCAGTCGAAAAGAAATTAAGGATTTTGATGAAAACATTCCAGGATTTTCTCCATATAATGGACTTCAATGGGAACCAAACGGTTCAAGGTCCAAAGAGAGTTTCAGTGCAGCTTCAAAGGGCTTTAAACGACACCAGACGATTAATAAGGGTCTTATCAAGTGAAACGATCGCTCATTTAAAAAATAAATAAAAAAGTTTTATGAGCACAAATGCTCGCCTTGCTCTGTTCTGTGATGCGCGTTCGTGACTCTCCTGTTTGAAATCTTTTTTCGGAGTCATGACTCGAGGGGTCCTTGATAAGACCCTTATTCATCGTCTGGTGTCGTTTAAAGCCCTTTGAAGCTGCACTGAAACTGTCTTTTGGACCTTGAACCGTTTGGTTCCCATTGAAGTCCATTATATGGATAAATATGCTAGAATGTTTATCAAAAACCTTAATTTCTTTTCGACTGAAGAAAGAAAGATGTGGACATCTTGGATGACATGGGGGTGAGTAAATTATCAGCAAAAGTGAACTACTCCTTTAATGACATCTGCAATACATTCATGTTGGTTCTGTTCGGTTTATCCTAAGTTGCTTCTCTTCTTACTCGTATCCATGCTATAGGCCAGAACAGAACCATACCACCAAATCCTGTATGCTAATTGCCAAGCATCTTTGACAAAAATGAGCTTGACAGAAATTAAATTAATGAAAGAGTAAAAAATATTAGATAAGGTGATGTTTACTTACTTAAAACTAAACTTTTTACTTACAAAATAATTTGGACTCATCACATTAAAATCAAAGCAACATGTCTAACCAAGTTGTGTTCCAAATTTGAATTTGATGTCACAAAAAAAACTGTGAAGGATTTAAAGTACTTAAAGGAGTAGTTTACTTTAAGAAAAAAACTTTTGCTGATAATTTACTTGTCTTTCTTTCTTCAGTTGAAAAGAAATTAAGGTTTTTGATGAAAACATTCCAGGATTTTTCTCCATATAATGGACTTCAATGGGAACCAAACGGTTCAAGGTCCAAAAGACAGTTTCAGTGCAAACTATTCAAAGGGCTTTAAACGACACCAGACTATGAATAAGGGTCTTATCAAGCGAAACGATCGCTCATTTAAAATATAAATAACAAAGTTTAAGTTTTATAAGCTCAAATGCTCGCCTTGCTCTGTACTGTGGCGGACGTTCGTGAAGAATGAATGAACGAATCTTTTCCGAGTCAATTTGTGCATTTCATTTGTTGAATGAACCAAATGACACGAAAAAAGATTTGTTCAATTTGATGAACGAGTTCTAACACGAGAGTCACAAACGCGCATCACAGAACAGAGCAAGGCGAGCATTTGAGCTTATAAAACTTACTTTGTTATTTTTTTTTTAAATGAGCGATTTCGTTGATAAGACCCTTATTCATCGTACTGGTGTCGTTTAAAGCCCTTTGAAGATGCACTA
Organism: Hybognathus amarus; assembly: GCA_030378365.1. Taxonomy (NCBI): domain Eukaryota; kingdom Metazoa; phylum Chordata; class Actinopteri; order Cypriniformes; family Leuciscidae; genus Hybognathus; species Hybognathus amarus. The sequence continues at coordinate 217,607 of JAQIUQ010000383.1, read as the reverse complement.
AAACTGTCTTTTGGACCTTGAACCGTTTTGGTTCCATTGAAGTCCATTATATGGAGAAAAATCCTGGAATGTTTTCATCAAAAACCTTAATTTCTTTTCGACTGAAGAAAGAAAGATGTGGACATCTTGGATGACATGGGGTGAGTAAATTATCAGCAAAAGTGTTTTTAAAAGTGATCTACTCCTTTAAGACAACGTCTAATTTCAAAATGCCTTTCACAGGATGAATTACGAAATAAAGTCAAAAAAGTGTGCCAAGTGTCCAGCTGGTTATATCATGCTTGTCCTGAGGGTTTAATCACTCTCTCTATGTTCCTGTATGTTGTCCAGGTGAAGTTGTGGACGTAATAAAGACAGTGTCGGTGACGTTTGGAGAGTCCGTCACTCTAAACACTGGCCTCACTGAGATACAACGCTTCGACGTGTTACAGTGGAGGTTTGGGGAATTAGGCACGGATCAAACAAATCCTTTTTTAGTCATCAACCGAGGAAATAAACTGAACAACAGCGGGTGTGATGATTATGATGAGAGATTCAAAGACAGAATACATCTGGATCAACAAACTGGATATCTCACAATCAATGACATCAGACATACAGACTTTGGCATTTATAAACTAGTTATCACTGGGATTGGACAAAATATGATCTCCAAAACATTTATTGTCCTAAGTGAGTATCTCAAATCTGTCAGTGTAATAAATATACATCCGGTGTCAACTAGATGCTCTGAGATCAGTGTTGGGTGTAACTATTACTAAGTAATTCATTACTGTAATTTAATTCCTTTTCCCTTGAAAATGTAAAGTAAGTGATTACTCTTTAATTTATCTGTTACTGATGAAATTTAGTTAAATACTGTGTATAGATCAATCCAATCTCACAGCGATTCATATGCATTTTATGAGGTGTCTAAATATTACGAGCCGTATTCGTACAAATTTGTATGAATTATTGTAAAATATGTATGAAAAAAGTGTGAAATGTCATGAGATCAGACATAAAACAATAGTGGGTTTAACATCAAAATGTATTGTCTGATGCTAAAAAAGTATGTTTTTATAATGCAATCATCTCCACCTTGGTCTGTTTAAGGATAATTCATGCAATTTTATAGTATTTATTTGAAACAATTAAAACAGATTCATGTGTATCCTTGTGTTATTCCGCTGGTTGAGATTGATATGGGATTTTGGAAAGTAATTAGTAATTATATACTTTTTAGAGAGAGTAATTCGTACAGTAATCTAATTACACTGTTGAAGAGGTAATTAGTAACTAGTAATTAATTACTTTTTTAGAGTAATTTACCCAACACTGTCTGAGATTAACCATTTATAAGTTTCATTGGGTTTTTCCTATAATGCATTAAAAATAAATATTATTTAATAATAAAGTGAAGGAGACAGTGATGCAATTCAGTGTTTATGTATACATAATCATAACAGTATCTTAAGGCATGTGTAAATGTCAGATTTGGTTTAAATAAAATAAAAATCATATTAATCATGTTTCAAATAATGATCTTTCTTTGTTTTCTTACAGATTCCTATGAATATGGAGAGACGGCATCAAAAGGATCAACGTCACCGCTAATGAATGGAGATGTCTCTGAAACCACTTGTTAGCAACTTTTCCATTATCGTTTTTTAAAATAAAAATTTTCTGCATTTATGAGCCTTTACAACTGGAAACGTGTTTAAAATGAACGGTGTTTACCTGTGAAAAATAACAGGACTTAGTGTTATGATGTCAATGTTATGTTTACTGCATATCTGTTATATTTTATACTGTCAGTTTGAACTTTTTGGTGTTTATGAATGACATCGTGTATGTTTGAACGTGTTCTGCCCTCTAGTGGATCTTAGTTAAAAGTTGTGCTATGATGAATGAGAGACTGCAGACAATTTGTTTGATAACTAAATATAGCCTCACTAACAACGAAATACAAATTTATTTATTTGTAACTCTTTAGTAAAAATAAAAGTCTCATGAAGTTGTCCTAATTGTCTCATTGTGTTTTATATGTTTATGTCAAATAAGAAATACTCGACAGAAACAATCATTGAAAGTCGAATGCTTCTTCCGGTATGAGTTTATGGAAAGTTATTCATTCAAGTTCCCATGGGGGAATTCTAATGAATTTACTTCCCCTTATTTTTTCTTCAAAATCAGATTTAGGCTACCACTTTTACAGATGTACCCATCATTGAAGTTAAGAAGAGTCACCGTGATGTCTTGGCTAAAAATCCAATAAAACGACTCATAAAATATAAACTATGTGAATAATCCTCGATGTCAGGAAGGGAACTGGGACATTTCGTTTGGGCGTCGAATGGAGTTTAATCTATAATGGACACCTTTATTCACTCACCTTTTACTCGGATGCACAGAAATATGAAGATTTTTGTTTTGGTTTTCGTCCCGTTACTCGTGGCTGATGGTGAGTAGATTTAAGTTCTATTTTCACTTTACAAACTTCAATGAAATATAAAATAAACAAACGATGATGACTACAAATTGCCGAATTCGTGTTCAGTTAGATCTGTTTTTGAGCTTAAAGAAAATGTCGTGGTTGTGTAGTTTTGGACAAAGACAAACGCCCAGATGAATGTGTGTGAATTACAGGTGCCAATTCTCGGTCCCAATTCTCGCGTAAGATCACGTTTTGAGCGTGCAAAAGGGCATTTCGCACGCGTGTAACTGAGTTTTGAGGAGAAATGTTCGTCTCGCTGTTAAGAAATATTTCGAGCGAACGAAAATCAATTTTGCATTTAAAATAGATATTTGGGTGTGCGCAGACGTTCTTTCTCATGTGCAAAGTTTCACTTTCTGTTTCCTCGCTCTCTCTCATACCATCCCTGAGGTTTAACACAAAAACCCGGGGTTACTAAAGATCATCACAGTCCCGCCCACAGTCCGAGAGAGCTTTGGTGCCGGAAGTAAATTTCCCCTTCATTTCTCCCATTGACATTTTGTAAAATCCATATCTAAAGAGTTTTAGAGCATGTCTGAGGAGCTACGTCTGAACTCATAAGCATACAACATATCATTTCGAGTGAAAAAATGAAGAGAAAATACCAAAAAAGTCAAAGGTATGACGTGTACATATTTTCATTTCCAAGCAAAGGAACTACTCATCTCGTAAACCAAGTCGACTGAAGCCACCGTGAAAGAGCCTTTTGTGACTTCTAAATCTGACGATGGCCACGTTAACTTTTTTCTCCAGTGAATTTTACACAGTGAATGTGCAGGGAAACTCCTTTTCCTCGATTTACTGAAGCAAACGCATTTGCAGCTCCACATGCTAAAACAATGAGCATCTGGCTCCTCATAGGCTGTGCTGTGGCAACTGCACATCCAATGGCGTGGGGGCGTCTCTGAGGTGCGACCAATGAACTTAACCCTAACGTCATTACACGATCTTCAGTCTTCAAGTACCTTCGTGGGGTTTCAGACACGTTACACGACTTCCACCAATCAGATGCATCACTGTGGGATTGTTAGGGATTGTGGGTAATGAAGTACTTATTCAATACATCGCGAATAAAATGGATTTATCTTAAAACAAGGTTAGTGCCCCATGAACTTTTGGCGTTTATATGAGCATATACAAGCTGGTAGCTGGTTTTAAGTCTAGTATGGTTACGTTTTAATGGCTTATATCCCAACTGTCAATGGAGAAATTATTACTTCCGGCACTGGCTGTGGGCGGGACTGTGATGCTCTATTCCTGTCAATCAGGCTGCTAAATTCTGATTGGCTGGCTTGACAAACAATCACAAGACTCCCTGCATCACCGTCAGCAGAAGAGGAAAAATCTTTTACACAGGGTTTCCGCAGGGCTTTAAAAAGCATTAAAAGTCATAAAATGGATTTTGAGAAAATTAAGGCCTTAAAAGGCATTAAAAAGCATTAAATTAGATTCTTACAGGCATTACATTTTTTATAGTTTTGAAGAGAATTTTATACAAATGTATTTGAATATAGCCTTCATAATTAATAATCTGTATTTGTTCTCGCAAAATATGTACGTTAGTATCATAGACTGTAAAAAAATAGGTTAGTATGGTAAACACGCAGAACCATTTTGGTAATTGCTTCCGGCCGGAGCAAAATTGCCATGATGCAGAGGTGACGCGGGCATTTTGTACAGCAGTGGACAGGTCTGAAACTACGAAAAATGGGAAAGTGCAAATTTCAACTGAAGTGGCTGGAAAACGAAAGATTCAAGACATGGTTGCAGCCCGTTGGTGGTAAACATTATGAAGGTTTTTGCTACATTTGCAAAAAAAGGATTTAAGTTGGGAACAATGGGAATCGGCGCCATAAAATCACATGCAGTGTGACGGCCACAAATCGGCAATAAGAGTCAAACGGCAAACAATGATGTCTAATTACTTTGGTGTGACCAACAAATCTACAAGTAACGTGACGACGACAACAGATGCTGTAGTCACCAATGTTTGTGGAGCAAAATTGAGCGATATATATATATATATATATATATATATAAAATATCGTGGTTAGTCATGGGTCGTGTATGGCATTATTTTTTTTTAAATGGCATTAAAAAGGCATTAAATTTCATTTGACGATACCTGCAGAAACCCTGTTTACAGTCTATGGGAAAAATACAGTGGAAGACGTTTTTTTAATGGCTTGAACACTTTAATCGAAGTTCAAATGTCTACTACTCGATGGCCACATGAAGAAACTAGCTTATTTTAAACAAAATCAAATCGTAATATTACTCTACACATAATGGCATGTCCCAATGTTTCCTACACCATTTCCTATTCTTGAGAAAAGGTGTTTTCCCATAGCATAAGCTACTTACGCAATACGAGAGACCTTTCGAAAGGGAACTGGGTTTTCCTGTTCTCGTAAAATATTGTGTGCTGAGTAGCTGTGGTTATTTAAACTCTTGTCAAAAGTCAATTGTTTTGACTACATTTTGTTGATGATTGTTTTATTTACCTTTGAGTTAAAATCTAGCTATACTACTATCCAAAAATGTTTTTAACTAGATTTTAGCAAAACTCAACCGTACTAAAATTGCATACAAGGCTCATATATGGGCCACATGAAATTGTATTATTTAGCTCATGCTTACTGGATTTCTGGCACTCCTTTGGTTCAGTTCTGGCAAAGATGTGGGTCATATCTGGGCCGGCAAACACAATCTACTCTGGACCACAGCTCAGCTGTTTATCAAGTAAATTTGCTGATGGTGTGGACTTGGACCTGTAAAGACATGAATAAAAAGACAGATTATTGCACTTAAAGAGATAGTTCACTAAAAAAAAGAGATATATCATCATTTACTCACTCTTATGTCGCTCCAACTCAAAAAGAGGATGTTGGACATAAAAGTGTCAAAGGATGTTGGACACAATAAAGAGTGAATAAAATATAAAACAGCAAGATCCATGATCAAATATTCAGTTTATATCTGCATTTAAGAAACGGTTTGTTCTTCAGGTGTGTTTGGTGATGATACAGTGAAGACATTATCAGTGATGGAGGGAGATTCTGTTACTCTACAAGCTGATGTCACTGAAATCCAGAAAGCTGATCTGATACTGTGGACGTTTGGATCCGACAACACTCGTATAGCTCAGATCAACAGACCGATTAATAAGATCTCATATTATGATGTTCTTGATGGGAGATTCAGAGACAGACTGAAGCTGGATCATCAGACTGGAGATATCACCATCACAAACACCACAACTGAACACACTGGACTTTATGGATTACAGATCATTGGTGGAAAAGAGGCCCCGCCCAAGAAATACAATATTATTGTTTACGGTGAGTTGCAAAACACAACTATTTTGTATTTGTCACATTTATATTTAAAACTGGTGCATTAGAGCATTGTTTGATATTTATTTTTTATTATATATTCTCAGGTTTTTCAGCTCGTCTGCCTGTTCCTGTCATCAGTAGAGACTGTTCTTCCTCATCATCATCATCATCATGTTCATTGGTGTGTTCATCAGTGATTGAATGTGAGTGATGCGACTCTCTGCTGGTACGCAGGAATGAGTGTATTGTCCAGCATCAGTGTGTCTGATCTCAGCATCAGTCTCTCTCTACCTCTGGAGGTGGAATATCAGGATAAAAACACCTACAGCTGTGTGCTGAACAATCCCATCAGCAACCAGACCACACATCTGGACATCAACACACTCTGTCACACATGTGCAGGTACGGCGACGGTCCATTTATTCACAGACACGTTCTCAGATTATGTTACAATATTGACACTCTGTCTCTCTCTCCACGATCGCAGCAGGTTTGTCTGCAGTTGTAATAGTGCTGGTGTGTGTTTGTGCTCTGGGTGCAGTTGTGTTTACTGTTATTTACTGTTACCGTCAACACAAGACATCTAAACAAGAAGATCTAGAGGGTATGTGTTACCATCAGCTAATATCACAAAATAAACATTTGAGTTTTATTAAAAGGTTTAATTCAACCTCATTTTTTAAATGAAGTCATTGTTTTTATACAGAACAACCTGGAGCTGAACTTATATCTCTAACTAATGGTAAGAACTGAAATATTGCCAGCCAAAAAGTTTGTTTTTTTTTTTGGGGGGGGGGGGGGTTCGGCCAGACTGGTTTTAGAGGGCCGAAAAGATTGACCGAAACAGTGACATTAAATTAGCAATGACTGGCCTTAAAAAAAGATAATGTTTGTAAAATTTTTGCACACAAATAATTCAAGATATATGCAGAAAAATGCTTTTCAACCCTCAGTCTGACTCAGTTTTGGGTCCAATTCTCACTATTAACTTGTAGCTTATTACTAGCATATAAATATTGGCTTTTTATTATTCCTTAAAAATCACATATTATTGCCTTACTCTACATGACCATATTCAACATCCCTTAATTGTAACCAATACCTGAACTTGACAACTACATTACTAACTATTAGTAAGCAGGAATTAGGAGGCAAAGTCGTAGTTCATAATCAGTCAATAATGAGAATAAGACCCTAATCATCACAGCAAAATCACCTTTTCTATTTGTTCATCTGGCTGTTATAAATCACATACAGCAGCCAAACAAAATCTAAAGTTAATTATTCAAGGGTCAAGAGCCCAGTTAATCCAAACTCTGATCTAGGGCCCTATAATTTCTGCGATCACGGAATAAAAAGCACACTCTTTTTACAACTAAAATAACAGTAAAGGGTAAAAAAAATGAATTCCCAAAAATTAAAACGGAAAAAACGGAATTTGCAAAAAATTAAAACGGAAAAAACGGAATTTGGGAAAAAATAAATGGAATTTGGGAAATAATAAAACGGATTTTATAGGGCCCTACCGATCACCATAATGGTGACTTAAAAATTACGGTTTTCTCCTTCAGTGATTCTGCTTGTTAACATCAGATGTCTTCAATAATGTGCAATCATCACTCAATTATTCACTTAATTATCTCATGAACTTTAACACTGCTTTAGTGTTCATTTAACACTCTGCTCAGAGTTAGTGTTAATTTAACACTGGGGATTTTCTAAAGTGAGACCAAATTATTTGTTTTTAAGTTGCAGCTTTTTTAAGGCTTGCCAGTAAACGGACACAGGCATGATTGGCTAAAGTCATTGCATAGGAAATATTATAAGAGACTGAACGGCAGAATATTAAAATGAGACGTTTTAGGCCGTGTTTACACAAGAACGCTCGCGGGTGAAAACATAAAAATATTTTATCGGATGTGCTTTTCGTTTACACGGCGACGGCGTTTTTGGGGCTTAAAAACGCAAAAAAAGTGAAACCACCCTCCAGAGTGGAAATCCGCGCGTTCCTGTGTAAACGGTAAAAACGTACTCAGGCGCGTGGACTTGGTGTTGTTGTGTGGCAGTGCTCCACATCGCCACCTAGCCGCCTGGAGTGCATACTACATTGCATTTCACACACTTTTACGTCACCGTATGCACGCGGATTTCCCACCCAAAACGCTCGTCTAAAACGCAGAATAAAAAGTGATAACGCAACACCACTTTTGCGTTTTCGCTTCAGAATCGTTAACGTGTAAACATAGCCGTAGGAGTTTGTTTAAATAAATGCTTTGTTTATAAGACCTATAACTGCAGCGTACATTTAGTGGCGATGACTCATATTAGACGGTCTCATTGTTTGCAAGACAAGATCTCAGGTACACACAAGTTTGATCCCTGTCTGAGAAACTCTTTCTATTGGTTCTCCAGGTCTAGTTGTTGAGAAAGATGAAATCAAGACATTAATAGTGATGGTAGGAGATCCTGTGACGCTACACACTGATATCACTGAAATACAGGAGAATCAGCTGATACGCTGGAAGTTTGCGGACTCCAAAGGACACAATCGCGCTGAATTTACGGTCATCACTGAATGGGATAAAACAAATAATGAGGAACACTTCTATAATGAAGAAAGATTCAAAGACCATTTGAAACTGGACCACAACACCGGATCTCTGAGCATCACTAAAATCACACCTCAACTCTACGGACATTATAAACTCCACATCATCAGCGAGGGACAGAAGATCTCAAAGACGTTCAATGTTGTTGCTTGCGTGAGTTGGTTGAGTCTTTTAAAGTGATAGTTGTCTTAACGTCTGTAAACTGTTACATATGGCAAATGAATGTGAAAAAGAAACGTACGGTGGTGGGAAAAATGTGGGATGGGAGAAAGAAATATTTTTCAAATCTTTTGCGTTCCCTCGGAAAACCTGTTTTAAGCTCAGACAGACACTTTAATGCCCCGCTGTCAATGTTTCAGAGCTCAATGCGTTAACAATGGAGCGTTTCAATGGGGTTTGAACTCGGACTCAAATATAAAGAGACGTTTATCTTACCTCAATGCCATCCAAGATGTAGGTGTTTTTGTTTGCGCAAAGAATTGAAAAATATTTTTTCTCCCATCCAATTTTTTTCCACCACCATGTCCTTTTATAGGGGCTCCATAGAAGCCATCTTTTTTAAATCAAGAGACACATGATGATGACTATAAATGGGAATATTAATCACTTTCCCTGTTTTTACCTTCAATGCTTCTTTGTTTTCTAACAGGTTCCTCCAATAAAAAGAAAGCGCCGAAGCCAGAGGAGACAAACCTGTCTGTAACGGTGCAGGAGGATCATAAACACTGGAATATTATCCACATTTGAATTCCAAGAAACATTTCTATTTTTACAACCATCTAAAATCCTATGTGACAAAAATAAGTTGAGCGTGCAACACAAGCCGACTTAAGACTGTTTTGTCACACTCAATCGTCAGGAGACAGTTGCTACTATAACCACAACAGTATTTATAAACTGCTGAACTATTATCACACACTAGTGTGAAAATCAAGATGAAGAGTTTCCTTGAGTCACTGCCATATTTGCTCTATTGTGTGTAACAAAAGAAGGGATTCACCATGATTATTATTTTTTTTTTGATTTTATGTAGTGCATTTTATGAAGTTCAAAAAATAAATATTAAAAAAAATCATATATTTTTTTACAAATCAACTTTTTTTCTTTCTTTAAATGTTTCATTAAATATAGGCTATTTTTTAAAGAAATATGTGATGTTTGTATGATAATACAGAGCCTCTAAATGGAAATGGTGATGGAAAAAATATGAGATGGAAGGAAAACATTGTGTTAATGCTTTTGCGTTCTATCGCAAATTTTGACAAGTTATTTAATGCAAATATTCTCAATAAGTTTGATCGAGTATATTTGAAAGCATGTTTATTAGTTGATGTGTCGATCGATTGTACATATGCTATTGTAGCAGACAGCATGATGCCTTTAAGCCCTGAACCGCAACGTAGCTTTTTCTTTTTAATCTAGCATTTCGATATTAAAGTCGAAATATTTCGAGATTATAGTCGAATCTTTACACACACACGCGCGCACATGCGAGTATTTAATTGGAAACACTCGCTCTGCGCCAGGCTCAGTGGACGCGCACCGTTATAAATGAAACACTAAGAACCACAAGCAACTTCGAAGACTGTATTATGGAAATTCTGTCATCATTTACTCACCCTCTTTCTTCTGCTGAACACAAATTTGAAGAACGTTTGGAACCAAAAAGTTGTTTGGCACCTTTCCATAGTAGAAAAGGGAGTGTGGTGGAGTGGGTGGGGTGACCCTTTAATGTTTCGACTTTATCCTCGAAATGTTTCGACATTATTCTTTCGTTTATATGTTCGTTTTTTTATGTTGCGGTTGAGGGCTTCTGTATTTGACCCTCCAAAGAGACGAGATGCGAGGCGTAGAGCTAAATCAAGACCGTAGACAGGTGCGAATTTCCCGATATAAGAATCTACGGAGTCGCTGAAAGGACATCATTGAGGTGGAAAAAAATTGAGAAAAATTGTCAATGCCTGTCTGACTCGCAAATGTTTTGCATTACCCGAGAAACTTTGCGGTCTCTTGCAAATCTTTTTGTTCTTTGTAGTGAACGCGTTTCTCAGGGAGAACACAAAAGCATCGACTATTTTTCCTCCCATCTCATATTTTTTCTTCTCTTCAGGGCTTTGCAAGAATCAATGCACTATGCTCACAACACCCTAAAAATATGAAAAATAGGCCCACCCCAGCAAACACAGAACGTTCCCCTAACGTCCCCGTTTGGTTCCAATTTGGTGATTTTTTGAGGAACCAAAGAAAGAAGTTATTTATATCCCTGTATGTTATTTTTAGGTTCTGTTTTTATAACCTAAAGGGAACATTCCTAGAATGTAAAATTGTTAGCTGGGACTTCTCTCTCAAGAAATACGTTTTCTGTAAAATATAATAATAATTATTATTATATATGTTCTTAAATACTTACATTTATAGAAAAAGTGTTGTAGGCTAATATTTCTTAATTTGTTAAATATTTTATAAAGTAGTAATCAGCAGCTAGAGTGAGTTAGATGATGACATTTTTTATATATATTTTAAGCGCTCAAACAAAACGACTGGATGTTGTTTGGATTGTGATTAATGATTATTGGACTATGCTGACTTAATGTTAAGCAAGAGTTGTGCATGCAGTCTGCCATTTAAAAAAATGATGGTGTGCATAAAGGGACATCCTGCATTGTGTTTATTAGTTTACGCTTTACTCGTTGAAAAAAAGTTTTGATGAAACAGGTAATTCAACTTTACACGACATCATCACTCAGAAACTTCCTGATACTCAACTTCAACTTTTCCTCGAGACGCATATTTAGGCTACTGGTTTACCAGCAACCATTAGAAGTATAACTCAAAATATAGTCTCTCTATTGTTGTTAAATCGGTTAGATATAATAATGTTAGTTGTTATTTAGGCACAATTATGTTAATCGTCGCTGTCAGCGCGTTTAAGAAACAGAGCTACCTGATCGAAGATAACCCACGAACGAAACTGAACTGATGACCAAATACACTCCAACTTTGTTTTAAATCAGATTTTATTTTAATCTATATCAGCGTAATGATCTGGGTGTTATTTATCTGCTTTTTACTCTTGAAAGATGAGTACAGAATCTAAAAGCCTATAGACTTTCGCTTTCATTCTCCTATTTACAATTAAACGAAATCATGTAAAATGTTTTGATTCATAGAAAGATCGATATATTTTACATAATTTAGCTACAGTAATTAATATAAAACATGTCTAGGTGGTTTAACTGTCTAAATGCAACGTTTCATTAAAATGCTGCATCCATTATTCTAAGTGCAACAATATATTTTTAGTTAATGCGGCTTAGGGTGAGCTTTCACCCTTGTGTCATCCAAGAGGTCTACATCTTTCTTTCTTCAGTGAAAAAAAATCAAGGTTTTTAATGAAAACATTCCAGGAAATTAAAACATTTTCTTCATATAATGGACTTTGGGTACGAAACGGTTCAAAGTCCAAATGAGAGTTTCAGTGCAAACTGTTCAAAGGGCTTTAAACGACACCAGACGAGGAATAAGGGTCTTATCAAGCGAAGCTCATTTAAAAAATAAATAAAAAAGTTTAAGTTTTATAAGCTCAAATGCCAACCCTGTGATGCGCGTTCGTGACTCTCCTGTTCAAACTCGTTCATCAAAATGAATGAATCTTTTTTCGAGTCATTTCGTCCATTGAATGACTACTGACTACTACTGCTTTAAAGTCTTATGAAGCTGTTTTAGATAGAAATTTGAGTAACTGTTATTTGTTCTTCAGGTGTGTTTGGTGCTGAAGATGCAGTGGAGACAGTGTCGGGGATGGAGGGAGATTCTATCACTCTAAATGCTGATGTTACTCAAATACAAAAAGCTGATCTGATGCTGTGGACATTTGGACCCGAAAGCACTCGTATAGCTCAGATCAACGGACAGGTCAATATGGTCTCATTATTCAGTAATGCTCTTGATGGGAGATTCAGAGGCAGGCTGGAGTTAGATGATCAGACTGGAGATCTCACCATCATGAACATCAGAACTGAACACTCTGGACTTTATGAGCTACAGATCTTTGGTGGAAATGTGGTTACAGACAAAAAATTCAGTATTATTGTTTCTGGTGAGTAGTTAAAATATATGCTTTCAGTTTGATTTCATTGCTTTGCAGTCAGCAGCAAAACTGATTAATAATATTACAGTTTCTTTTATAGTTGGCTAATTGAGATGACATTGTTATATTCTGCACAGTCGAGAGGGAAGAAACATTAAGTTAAATCTAACTAACTTTATAGTATACACAGTTTAATATAATAATTTAACTTTAGTTCCAAAATTAAACGTTGTATAATTAAGGTGCATCAAGATTTATTATTAGTATAACAAATTAGGCATAAAGTTTAAAAGTTTTAGGAGTCAGCAAGGCCACAAGCGTTGATTGTTGGGGTTCAAGCACAAATGGCTTGTGTTGACGATACAGTTATTCAATGGCCAAATATGAGTCTTTGAGAGTCTCAGTATGGACGTTTTATTCTATGTACTATATCACTATAGTATAGAGAATTTTGTCTCTTCATTTTAATTGGACAGCAATACATTCAGTAGGGCAACTTGACACAGGATGAACACGAATATGTAAAAATACGTAGAGGTTACGTCTAGAGGCGAATGGGGTTTCGCTTAGAAAGCCTATCAACTTAGAGTATTGCAAAACGAGCCAGTGGCAAAGAAATGCCGTGGGTCTGTGGATTTTGTATTGTGTGACTCCACCCCACCTCGTGGGTATGTAAGGAAGTACACTGGCAACACACAGTTATGTTACACGTAGAGGCCGAGATTGAAGTCAGGCTGTTCCATCTGTACACCGAAAGTGGCAGGGAGACGTGAACGTCCCATTTCCTACTCAGGGAACGAGGGTTACATCCATTCCCTTTCGTAGACACTACGAGTTATGTTGTGACGATTAATGGGGTTCCCAGTCTAATCACGCCACTCGGCTGTCTTCCAGTGCCCTACGTAAGTCTGAGCTCCCTGTCGTGAGATTAGCACGGATGAAGGACTCCTACTTAACACAGGAAAACCAAGGTACATTGGGAAGCATATCTCAGTGGAAATATGCAATTATTGCCTGCCCGATGGGGGCTTATAGAACACTGGGGTGTCTAGCCCGCAGGGAGGAATGTTTCAACCCCAGGGGTGGCAAGGTGGAAATACACGTGTGGGGGTCATCAGTGGGGAACCAAGCACATGGAGGCACCTAGCCAATGCGAAAGCTGCCGTAGGCATAGACTCATAGACAGTGCTAGAGGAACACAGGGCTTGTGGGAAGCTCACCTGAGGAATATATCAGATGTATCCAGTCCACAGAGTGGAATGGCGAGCAAGCGAAGACACCTGAGCGGGTCCTAGTACTGGCTGGTTGAGGTGGGAGGACACTGGCTCCACTCCACAGATTGTAGAATCTGGCAAATGTGTTGGGTGTCGCCCAGTTTGCAGCTCTGCAGATGTCTGTTAGCGAGGCGCAAGAGGAAGCCATTCTCCCGGGTGGAGTGGGGTTTCACACTAAGGGGCACGGTTGACCTTGCTGCTGCTATGCCAAAGCAATGGCGTCCACTATACAGTGAGATCCTGAAACACTGCGTTCTGTCAACGTAAGTACGGAGAGCGTGTACTGGACAGAGCAGTGCCGAGGCTGTGTCTGGTTCAGGCGCAGGTTGCTGGTTCACCACCTGATCTCGAAAGGGAGTGGTGGGAACCATGGGCATGTATTCAGGCCGGGATATCAAGATCAAGTGAGAATAGGCCGGCCCGAATTCCAGGCACGCTTCATCAGCGGAAATGCGTGTAGGTCCCCTACCCTCTTCATGGAGGCCAATGCAACCAGATCTTGCACAGGGTCTGTGCAAGAAGGCTCACTGGGGGAAACACATACTTGTGGAGGTCCAGCGGCTAGCTGTGCACCAGTGTGTCTGTGTCGAGCATGCCCTCGGTCAGGGAGTAAAACAGGTCACAATGGGACAAGTCGTGGGAGGCAAACAGGTCTACCTATGCATCCCGAACTGATCTCAAATCAGCTGAACCGACTGGGGATTGAGTCGCCATTCTCCAGAAAGCGGCTGAAACCGTGAAAGCTTGTGGGCTGCACAAGTCAGGGTTCCCGGAATATAATTCCTCTTAGCGACCCATTCTTCTGACCCAGGTTTCTGACTCCATAAGATGAGGTGGCGGGCGAGTTGCGACATACGGCAGGAGCGTAGACCACCTTGTCTGTTGATTAATGCTAAATTGTCGTGGTATTGTCTGATTGGACTTGTACGTGCTGGTTGTTGAGCAACGCTAGCAGTACAGAGCGAGACGTATTGCCAGCAACTCAAGGCAATCGACATGCCACAGGCGCTGGGGTCTTGTCTAGGATAACAGTATGCCTGGAAACTCATTCTAAGGGCACTCTGGCCTGTAGAAAGCTGAGGTTCGTCCACGGGGTGAAGGTCTGACGGCAGGTCCTCGGAGCATGCCTTGTTGCCAAGCCCAACTCGAGACTCGATCACAAAGCCAGAGCTGAAGCGGTCTAATATGAATCAATCCGATCAGTGTTGCTGCGGACGCCATATGCCCCAGGAGCCTCTAAAATAACTTAAGTGGGACCGCACTCTTTCCCTCGAAACTGTCTAAGGCAAGTCAGCAGTGACTGCGCACACGCTTGCTCGTAAGCTGTGTGCACATGTCGACCGAGCCGATTTCCATACCGAGAAAAGAGATGGAACACCAACACCGACTGGAGGCTGCTCATCTACAAGATTCTCGAAGATAGTCAGAGGAGTGCAGGAGTGAAGAGGACTTCCTCGCCCCAAAACAAAAACATAACAGCATGTTTACTTTACGAAGTTTGTTCTTACAATTGTGACACTGAAGAACAGGAGGGCCAATCAAGAGCCAATAATATAAATTTTCACATTTACACTTACCCAGATTTTCCTCTTTTGCAGTACAAAGTGCACTTTTATAGGCTAGATGTTAAAATTGATAATTCTCTGTTTATTCTCTCATGTTTTCCAGCTCGTCTGCCGGTTCCTGTCATCAGTAGAGACTGTTCATCATCATCATCATCATCATGTTCAGTGGTGTGTTCATCAGTGGTGAATGTGAGTGATGTGACTCTCCTGGTACGCAGGAATGAGTGTATTGTCCAGCATCAGTGTGTCTGATCTCAGCATCAGTCTCTCTCTACCTCTAGAGGTGGAATATCAGGATAAAAACACCTACAGCTGTGTGCTGAACAATCCCATCAGCAACCAGACCACACATCTGGACATCAACACACTCTGCAGCCACACATGTGCAGGTACGGCAGTGCTGATTTGTTCTGCTCCACCTTACTGATACTTCTCAACTTTACTTCCAGTTCTCAAGTGTCCCATAATTACAATGTCAGCATTTTTTGTACACAAGTTAGGTGCGTTAACTCTCTCGAATGCATTATATTACAGAGGACGAGTCGACACAAAAAGGTTTATCATTCAGTCATATAGTGCTGATCTGTGTTTTTGTTGGAGCAATTGTTTTAGCTGTGGCTGCTGTTGGAATATTTACCATTCACAGGAAATATAGAAATACAGATCACAAGGGTAAGTTTGATCTAGAGTTTAAAAAATAGAAAATTTGATCTTATATACATTATAGATATAATTTATTTCCGTTTTTTTCAGCAGACGGGGGCGATGCTGAGAAAGTTGAACTGAAGACAGTGTCGGTGACGATGGGAGAGTCCGTCACCCTAAACACTGGCCTCACTGAAATACAAAGCTTCGATGTGTTACAGTGGAGGTTTGGAAAATCAAGCTCAGATCAAACAACTCCTTTTGAAGTCATCGCCAGAGTGGATGAACTAAACAATAGCGGTCATCGCGATCATGATGACCGATTTCACCTGGATCGCAAAACTGGATATCTCACTATCAATGATGTCAAACCAACAGATTTTGGCCTTTATAAAGTAAATATCACCAAGAATGGGAGAGATTACGACCTCCAAGATATTTGTTGTCCAAGGTGAGTAGCACAATTCTGTTAGTATAAGAGTTCTTAAAGTCGCTAGAAATCTAATTTTTTTTTCTTTCAGTATGAATATGTTAGCCATACTGTTATCTATAAGCAAGTGTGTTCTGAAACAATGGCACAATTCGCATTTCAAAGAAGCATTCAAAACGTCTCTCACTTCCGCCAATATATGGATCTGTGATTTTGAAGACACTTTGCACTTCATCTTATCATTAGATTTTCCATCCAATCAAATGCTCTCTATAGAGCCTGAAGCTCCGCCCCTTCATTATAATGCTGAAGCTGAAATCAGTCACTTGTTCGCACAATCACTATTTTCTAAATGATGAATGGCACATAGTGGACAGGGAACGATTTAGACAGTGTAAATACGGCTTTCCATTGGTGCGAAAGAAGTCTGGTTTCACGTTAGTGTCGCGCATAGTCGCATACTAACCCTCATGATATAAACAACACGCTATTGGCTATTTAGAAAAGGGGAGGAGCTGTTCGATATGTCCCGCCTTGACTTCCTGTTTCAGTGGGAATTACTTCAACACACTGAATAATGCTGCACATTTCAAGGCATTTCAGTGGGAATTAAAGTGCAAATGGGCACTACGTGAACAAGTTAGAAGTAATCCATTTTTACTGGATTTATTGGCTAAATTTGGCATACAGTTCCCATATTGCTTTACAAATATTTAACAATCTAGTGCTGGAGAACTAAAATGATTGTTCTTTGTTCTAATCTTTTTGTTCTGTAGATTTGTTCTTGCATATTTTCAGATGTATATTTGGGGATAACAGTCACAAACACATTAGATGTAGATGTAGCCTTTAATTTTCACTGATGTTTTCTATGCTATCTTACAGATTCTTTTGAAAAAGATGATGATGTGCCTGAGGAGACACACTCACTGATGAAGAATGGACAGAACTCTGAAAAGTCTTAGTCTATAGTAACATTATCCCTGAATTGGAAAATGTGTTTGAAATGATTCTGTATTCCTGTGAAAAATATAATGACAAAGGGTTTCATTTAACTTAAAAATAACATTTTTTTGTTCTGGTTAATTTAAAGTTGATGGAATGTGTTCCCATTAACCGTGATCTTGTCTGTTATGCAGATATTAATGTCATGTATTGCATGTTCACATGTTACATTATATAGAGTAAGTTTCGCTGTTTAGATCAGAGTGAATGAACGGAACAAAAGGTGTTTGAATGTTTTCTGTCCTCTAGTGGACGATCGATATGTTACAGTTTTATAATGTGAATGAGACACTGCAGTTTTGGTCGGAAACTAAGCCTCATTTAATACAAAACATGCCTTATTTTTACATGTATTTTTATGCTATAACTTTTTAATATTAATAAAAAAACTTGAGTAATGATGAGTCAACTGTCTAATTAACTGTTAACATATTTTCATATCATTTTGCAGTAGAGCTATGTTACAATTAACTGGATTTTACTGTCGCCTAAATATTTCCCGTTTGGTGGAGCTTACATTTTCCAACACACCCATTTCACTACGTCAAATGTAGACAGGATAAGATAAGGGGATGAAAGGTTTGATAGACTTTGGCGTTATGAGAGCTTCCGGTGTGAGGGATCGAATCTGATCGATTTAAATCCCAATGAATGAACGTGCTTTCTCATTTTTACGAAACGCGGATTTATTGTTTTCCCAGCAGTGAAATAATCAAAAACAGTCGATTTTTTTTTCATTCGTGTAAACTCGTATAAATCTACAATATAATCGACTCGCTTAGAAAAGTGGAATAATAAAACAGCTCTATGACATCGAACAATCTGACACTCAATGGAAAACTTTAATAACTACAAATGGACATAGTTTACTCACACGTAGCCAGAAACATGTTTGTTTTAATCTTCGCCGGGTTAACGTTACTCTTGGACGGTGAGTAGATTTAAATGGTCACTTTGCAAACTTAAAAACAAATAATATTAATTTAGGGGTGAATCAGAGTAAAAACAAGAGTGTCTTTGTGGTCTGGAGGTCTGGAGATTGTGAAAGAAAAACGTCTAATTATTGTATTACAGGTGCAAAAACCCTTACGAAATTAAACCATGGTTTTGCTACACTAGCTAGTTTAACCATGGGTTTAATTTGCTGTAAAACTGTGGTTTTATAAATAATAATCAATCTTCCAAGAAACCATGGTTACTACGCTTTTAATTTAATAAAAAATGTCTAAAGGTATGAAACCAACATATGCTTTGTTTCTGTGCATTATTACTCTGGATTCAGTGATATTACCTCTGATAACTCATTTCTTATTAGCCATTTTGTTGTTACTGTATTCACAAAATATCTTTTGGGACTTGAAATCTGGCCTTGGATCTGTAAAGACTTGAACACGATTGCTGGAGAAATAAGACTGAAACATTAAATTCTGTCATCATTTACTCAATCTCATGTCCAAATTAATCCTACTTTATTTCGTTTGTTGAACACAGAATTCTCTTTTCTTCAGGTGTGTTTGGTGTTCCAGGTGAAGTGAAGTCAGTGTTCGTGATGGAGAGAGAGTCTGTCACTTTATACACTGATCTTACTGAAATCCAGAAAGCTGAGCTGATACTGTGGATGTTTGGACCTGACAACATTCGTATAGCTCAGATCAACAGATCGATTAACAAGGTCTCGTTATATGATGACGTTCTTGGTGGGAGATTCAAAGATCAGTCTGCAGCTGGAGAGGACTGGATCTCTGACCATCACAAACACCACAAGTGAACATGCTGGAGATTATGAACTACAGATCTTTGGTATAAATGAGGTCTCACAGAGGAAATTCAGAATTATTGTTTCCGGTGAGTCGTTCTCTGGATGCATTTGGTTTCATTTCTCATTGCATTGCAGTGCCAATCCATTGTAGAGTGAAACATGTTACTCTATTCTCTGATGTTTTCCAGGTCCTCTGCCTGTTCCTGTCATCATCAGTAACTCTTCACACTGTTCATCATCATCATGTTCACTGGTGTGTTCATCAGTGGTGAATGTGAGTCACGTGACTCTCTCCTGGTACGCAGGAATGAGTGTATTGTCCAGCATCAGTGTGTCTGATCTCAGCATCAGTCTCTCTCTACCTCTGGAGGTGGAATATCAGGATAAAAACACCTACAGCTGTGTGCTGAACAATCCCATCAGCAACCAGACCACACATCTGGACATCAACACACTCTGTCAGACACTCATGTGCAGGTACGACAGCGCTGATATTTCACAGAGCTAATCAAGAAGTTGAGCAGATCTAATACTGATATGGTTTCTCTCTTTCCATTATAGCAGCAGGTTTGTCTACAGGTACAATAGCGCTGGTGTGTGTTTGTGCTCTGGCTGCACTTGTGTGTGGTATTTACAGTTACAGTCAACACAAGATGCTTAAACGGGCAGATAAACGAGGTAAGCGTCACTTAGAGCTGATTTCACAAAAGAACGCTTAATTATGAAAAATATACTTTTGTAAGAAAGATTACATTTACTTATGTTCTTGTTTCATATACATTCAATACATTATCTGTGTTTGTTTTTTTCTCAGACGAGGAAACGTATAAAGAGAACAGTTGTTCACAAAATAGTAAGTTACTGTACGACTGTGTGTAACTTGGTTGAAAGTTACTAAATCAAAATGTCATTTAATAAAGTCTGTGATTTTGGTTAAAACAGGTGCAGTTCCTTTGCTAGTTGTGGAGACAGACGGTAAGATATAATGTGCTTATATTACAGTGTCTTGTTCAGTATTTGGTTCTATGCCGACTATCGAAGAAACCGCATTTAATAGAAACTGGCTGCGTATCTCCCAGCTAACAAAAGCGTGTTCAACATTTTGCTAATGTTCACATTAAGTTGGTTGTGTTTTGTTGGTAATCCAAACGATTGAGAATTCTATTTTAGAATTTTGGTAACAGATTTAGAATGTTACCTTTAAATTTTCTCTGAACCATGATTGATACTAAGTAGCTATTTCGGAATGTTCAATCTTTCCTGAACATTAGCTAAACTTCTGAAAGTGATCAACATTATCTGGGTCAATACCTGAGCATTATAAGGTGAGGTTGAGCAGAAAACTGGAGGAGCAGGTTTACAGATTGTCTTCAGGTGAGGGGTGTGACTGAGAGGATGGCAGCGTGGGTTGTAGGAAAGCACATGGGAACTCCCAATAAGTGGGATAATGGACATCCGGCTTGCTGTTATAGCAGAATTAATTTGTTTAACCCAAACGCCAGGTTGAGACTGTTGGGTAAAGACGTGGTTCATAAAACCCAATTTGGTCAAATAGAGTCAAAATAGAGTCTATAGTTTAGGCAATAAACTCTTGATTGTGTAAACAACTTAAGTATTATGAATTTATAGTTATAGTTAATATAGAGTTTGAAGTTGAGTGAATTTAAATTTGGAAGTTTACTTGTTGCCTTTGTTTGCTTGAATAAGTTGATGCAATATTAAATTCCTTAAAGTTGAATCCAATAAATAATTTCATAGTGTAGTGTTTCCTTGGTCGCGGATAATATATTAATAATTTGGTTTTAAATGCAAATTATATTAATCTATGTTTATTAAAATGTTACAAACAATTAATTAAACTGTGTAGCTGTTGATTTCCCATTTTTTCTTCTTTTTTTTCTGCCATGCGCATTGTTTCCTTCATGTTAGCCCTTGTTCTCGTTTATAACACATTTTTCCATTTTTATTGTCATTCTGTGTGTTTAAGTAATTCTGATTTCTGGCTTTAATTTATAAACCCATTTTGGGTTAATTTTAATCCAACAATGTAGTTATTTAACTTGCTGGGTCAAAACAAATACTACTTTACTACCTCGCTGAGATTAAAAACAACCTAATTTGGGTTAATTTGGCAACGTATTTTCCAGAATATGTTTTAGTACAGCTGTGCAAACTGAAGCTCTGTGTGCTTGTGTTTGTGCGAATCGACATTTACACCAGATTAACATTTGTATTTCTTTTCACCAGGCGGAGACATGTCTAATCAGAAGTCAGATTTACGAAATGGTAAGTAACTGTGAGGATTCATTTGGCTGTTCCTTTCAGATATCAAACACCATTCAAGAACATTAGATCTACATTCATTAATTTGTTGACGCTCTTATCCAAAGCAACCTAAACATTTTATCCTAAGGAGGGAGTAACATGGAAAACGATCCAATTGCTCAGAGATTTATCTGTGAGCTTCAGGATGGAGTTTGATGGTGTTAAAGGCTGCATGGAAATGGATAAACAGGCTCTGTTTGCAGATAGAGAGGTCGTTCTATGAGAGAAAAGTGTTTAGTGTTGGTTTTTAAGCAGGAGGGGTTATCATGTGTGCCTGTCCGCTTACGCGGCATACGTTTATTTATCAGCAAATGTCTGCCGGACGACGCAAATGAGTGTAGTGACGATACTGAAATTTTGAAATACCGAGCAGGACAGAGCCTCAGGGGTCGTGAGAGAACGGAGCGAGGCCTTGTATCTCACAGAGGAGCGGAAGCATAAAAGGAGGAGCGAGACAGTGAAGGATGAGAATGGGACCAGGCCTGGATTTTACGTTGTGTTAAGTTACAGTAATCCAATCAGTAAAATCATATTTTTTCAAATTCTTTCTTGATACAATAGGTTTACCAGTAGTTGAAGCATGATTTGACCACTGTATTATATGTTTGTCAAATTTCATAGTTATTTCCAGGTCTATAGAGAAACTTTAGAGACAGAATGAAGCTGAAATGATGGCCGGAGAGTGAAGAAGAAACTAAAACATGAGTAAACGAGGTGACGAGGTGCTGTTTTAAAGTTTAAAATTTAAACTATCAACCAGAGTGCTTAACCACACACTGAGCCACAACTACAACATGGTGCAGGGAGTTGTCACAGAGGAGAGATGTGTATTTTGCAGATATTAAAAATAATCAAACCTGTTTGCTGGGAGTTGTGGGAGAAGGGTGTTGCTGTGTCCTCTCGGCAAATCCAGGTTTCAAGCGTAGGATGTTTTTAAGCGTAGCTTTATTCCCCGGTCCCAAACACAGAGAGCAATGAGGAGGAGGAGAGAAACTGTAGGCTTGTTAGATCATGTCTGATGATGATCTCTGTTCCTCTGTGAAATTTGTCCGCCCTTTTGAATAAAAAAAAACTTCTTTAAACGGATAGTTCACCCAAAAATGTAAATTAATGAATTAATTACTCACCTCCATGCTGTACCAACCCCGTAAGACCTTCGTTCATCTTCGGAACACGTGAAGATATTTTTGATTAAATTTGAGAGCTGGATCACTGCTACATAGGGCACCCTAAGGGATTGAAACTTGACGGCTTAGAAAGTCATTGAAGAAAATGTTTAAATATTCTATGCGACTACAGTGGCTCAACTTTAGGTTTATCAAGTGACGAGAATACTTTGTGCAGAAAAACAAAAATAACGACTTTAATCGACTATTCCTTTCTTCCTTCTGGGCCTGAGACGAGAGTTAACCCTTTAACTACCTGGGAAGCAAAGGTTTTGTGAGCGAAGGCAAGTTTCTCAGGGAACGCAAAACATTTGAGAGCGAATGCAAAGTTTCTGGAGAAATGGCAAGTTTTTTTGAGCAACGCAAAGTTTCTCAGGGGAACGCAAACGTATAGCAAGCAAACAATGTTTCTTGGGGAACGGAAACTTTAGCAAGCAAACGCAAAGTTTTCAGGGAACGGAAACTTTTAGCAAGCAAAGCAAAGTTTTCGAGGAACGCAAACTTTTAGCGGGCAAACGCAAAGTTTCTCGGGGAACGCAAAACATTTTGAGAGTCGAATGCAAAGTTTCTCGAAGAAATGCCACATTTTTTTGAGCAAACGCAAAAGTTTCTCAGGGAACACAAACTTTTAGCGGGCAAACGCAAAGTTTTTCGGGGAAACAGAAACTTTAGCAAGCAAACGCAAAGTTTTCGAGGAACGCAAACTTTCGGCGGGCAACGCAAAGTTTTTTGGGGAAATCAAACTTTTTGTGGGGCAAACGCAAAGTTTTTAGGGGAACGCAAACTTTTAGTGGGCAAACCCAAAATTTCTCGAGGCTGAATGCAAACTTTGCTAGCGAGCAAACGCAAAGTTTCTCGTGGGAACACAAACTTTTAGTGGGCAAATGCAAAGTTTCTTGGGTGAAAGCAAACTTTTCAGCGAGCAAACGCAAAGTTTCTCGTGGGAACATAAACTTTAGTGGGCAAATGCAAAGTTTCTCAGGGTGAAAGCAAACTTTTAGCGAGCAACGCAAAGTTTCTGAGGTGAACATAAACTTTTAGTGGCAAACGCAGTTTCGCAAGCGCAAAGTTCAGCTGGGCAAACGCAAAGTTTCTCAGGGTGAACGCGAACTTATAGCAGTGCAAGGCAAACTTTGCGGCAACCAGTTTCTTGGGTGAAAGCAAAATTTTAGCAAGCAAACGCAAAGCTTCTTGTGGGGAACGCAAACTTTTAGCGGGCAACGCAAAGTTTTTTGGGGTGAAAGCAAACTTTTAGCAAGCTAATGCAAAGTTTCTCGTGGGGAACACAAACTTCTAGTGGGCAAACGCAAAGTTTCTCAGGTGAAACGCAAACTTTTAGTAGGCAAACGCAAAGTTTCTTGGGGTGAAAGCAAACTTTTAGCGAAGCAAACGCAAAGTTTCGGGGAATGCAAACATTTAGCGAGCAAACACAAAGTTTTTCGAAGGGGGAACGCAAACTTTAAGCAAGCAAACGCAAAGTTTTTGGGAGAACAGCAAACATTTCGAGGCCAAGCTGAGAGCAAACGTAAAGTTTGTAGAGGAACGCAAACTTATATGTAACGTTCTCAGGGGAACCCAAACATTTTGAGAGCAAAGTAAAGTCTAATGTCGAACATAACGTTTTTACAGATGCACTAAGTTTCTCTGAAGAAATGCAAAAGCATTAGCTTTTTATTATTCCTTCCACCATGTCCCTTTAGGGGCTCCGTAATTATACAAGCTTTCAGGAAGTCACGAGGTTGGTTGTTTCCATCCAAAGTTGTGAATTAAAATGGAATGGCGCATAAAAACATTTGCTCAATAGTTCGATCACATCTGAAAAACTGTTTCTGTGTGTTCTCCAGGTGTGTTTGTTAAGGAGGATAAGATCACATCAATGCCAGTGATGGAGGGACAATCGGTCACGCTACACACTGATGATGCTGAAATACAGGGAATGGACAAGATATTGTGGAAGTTTGCAGATTACAAAAAACCCAATGCTAAATTTGTTGTCATAGCTACACTGAATAAAACGAACAATGAAGAACTTCCATATAACAAAAAAATTCTCAAATTCAAAGACAGTTTGAAACTGGACCTCAACAGCGGATCTCTCAGCATCACTAACATCACAGCTAAACTCTGTGGACATTATAAACTCCACATCAGCAAGAGGGACAGATGAGCATTCATACATTCATTGTGGATACTGTGAGATAGGTCTTTCAAAGCTTTAAAATGCCTTAGATAAGAGGATAACTATTAATAATTTGCTACATTTTATAATTGGTTCCATTTATATGCCGCTTTTCTAGGTACTCAAAGCGCTTTACATATGGAAGGGGAAATCTCATAAAGACAGATTATAAAAGAAAAGAATACAGTTTTGTTATTTGTATCTTTTTTAATAGATACAATTTGTCTTTGTTAAAGCTCTTTCATTGTGAATAGTTAAAAATCACTGTAGTGGAAGACTAATTTAATTTGTAGATTGATGCAAACATTCAAATACTTTCCCTACTTTTACCGTCTATGATTCTTTATTTCTTACAGGTTCCACTGAATAGAGAGCCGGACCATATGCCGGAGACAAACCTGCCCTTGAACACAATATATATATATATATATATGTATATATATGTGTATATATATATATATATATATATATATATATATATATATATATATATATATATATATATATATATATATATATATATATATATATATATATGTTGTATGTATATGCCTTAATGATAAATATACGAGTTCTTTATAAGGCTGAAAGTTGCTTTAAGTTTCATAAACATTTTCAAAAGCAACATTTTTGGAAAAAAATCTCGTTTTGTCAAAGACTACATCCAGATCAGAATTCGAAAACGATGATCAAAACACCTGATTGAGTAGATGAGTTTAGACACCTCTAAAGCTTTTGTCGCTCATCCTGGGTCGACATTTCATTAGACAGTTTTGATTTATTTACCGTTGATGATTGCATTATTTTACATATGCATGTGATTACATGAGATATCTCTTGTTTTTGCATCTTCCCTTGTGTTTTGATCAGAAGATTCAGTATTCATTCAGATCATGAGTAATAGCGCCCCCTAGCAGTGAAAGCCGGAAAATTCTGTTAATAGCAAGGAAAAGAGTTGATAGTTTCTGCATATTTTTCCCCTTTTCATTTTTTCTATATATAAAGTATTTAATGAAGTTATGACACTCAAATGTGCCTTGATCTTTTGACATATACGAGGTCTTTGTACATCACGCAGGTTTATAGACAAAGCGTTTATTTAATCAAGCAAAAAGTGATAAATCGAATAAACTGCACTTGTTAAATATTTTCATGGTACTTATACAAATCATTGTAAAACATTATATTTTTTAAATGTATAAATACAACATTTTATTTGTACAGCTTTGTAAATTGTATTTTCTATATTATTTTCTATATTTATAAATATATAAAATAACATAGAAGAGTTATAGGCCTATACATTTGTAAAAAAATATATATATATATTTTAAACAAAGATTTGTGTTTGGTCCTTATGTTCAAAAAATCACACATTTCAGTGTGCAGCTGTGTTTTAGATTATGTGCTCAACTGTAATCAAATCCAATCATTCATTAGGCTATTTAGAAATTAGCCTACATTTCATGCATTTAAATTAGTAGAAAAAAAAATTATGATCGTTAGAAAAACAACAACAACGAAATTTAGAAACTTCTGAGAAGAGCAAATCACCTTTCAAACACATTTATGACGGTGACATCATATTCTGACGTCACACCTGCCTCAGCGAATCACCTTCCTTCACCTATATCAACTTTCACTTCTACAGTGAAGGCGCGTTTTTTGAATTATTTGACTTGTAACCAGAAACGCAGTATGACGCTTTTGTTGACGGCTAATTCTGAGAGGATCCCTCACACACAGCACAAGTACCGACGGTAAGACGGCTTTCTCAATTTAAACTGCACGATGTAGAGTTATACTTCAGAGTTATACATTATACAGTATACAGTTAAATATACTGTATAAGTCTATCATCATTCATTTCTATTGTACTCGTGAGATTCGGAAGGGCGTATGATATTGTGTGTGATATTGAATTATTGTTGTATAGTCAGTAGGCTATGTACCATGATTTAAGGCGTAATGTGTTAGTTTATTTTTAAAGAAACGACTATAAGGACGTTTTTGATTTTATTAATTCAAAATTGTAAGGCCCAATGTATTTTTTATTTTAAAGAAACGACTATGCATAAGGACATTTTTGAATTTATTAATTCAAAATTGCCTGTTTCAATTCAACACTCTTTAACGGACATTGGGGAAATAACTTGCACACATCATGCAGAGCGATTCATGTTTCATTCATTCCATTGAACAGAATAACTGTCAGTTAATAGACTTGGACCAATCAGGTTAATCCTCCACAGTCAAAGCCAAGATAGGCGGTACTTATCACATTTGAAAGACTTTTTTTTGATAATGATGGCTGAATATTTTGAATTTATTTATGTACACGTGACAAAATGTTAGATGTTCTCTCTTAATTTCCAGATGCTGTTTCATCTATCTGTTACTGTTGATAGATACAGGTAAGTTAAGAACAGAGCAAATAGACTACTGTACGGTATGATGGTCAATCTAGAAACGCTGAAGCATAGAAACTTGTTATTCATGTTATTCAAATCAACTTGTTAGATATTTGTTAGCCTGTTTCAAACTGCCAAAGTCACGCGATTTCAGCAACGGCTCTGAAAATAATATTTGTATTGTTGTTATTATTTGAATGTTCACGCTAAGGGGCGATCACTGTGAACACGAGTCATGCGGATTCAGTGAGAACATAACCATTGAACTAATATCTATGGTTTTTATCTGATCTCTCATCAGTTTTATACATTTGTGGACGTTTAAATGAGAAATTAGTATAATTGAAAGGAATAATAGTGGTTAATAGCCTATTTGAGCAATCCATGGAACAAACTAAACAAGCCCTGGAAATTGATAAAAGAACACATTACACAGACACTTGATAATACTATTAGCTAATTAGTTAATTGCATTTTATAGATTTTACATCAAAACATTTGGAATGGGTTTGTAAAAGATGTTTTATGCATGTTTGATATTGAGTGTCTGTTGCAAATACTGTTGTGACCAGCAGAGGTCGCCAAAACATTTCCATCATGATTTAAGAAGTTCCAAAGAAAATTTTACATTTGAATGAAAGAAAATCTGACTGGACAAAGAGTCACTGATCAATGTAAATGTTTAAGCTACACTTGATTTCGGACCTAGAAACCATGAAATAATTGTATTAATATTAAATAAAAAAAACAGATTAGGACCCCACTGCATAATAATAGTGAACATATATGTCAAATAAAAAAAAGTTGTGTTTTCTAGCCTCTCAGCACAGGTTGGCTAAAGAAGGGGTTGAAGAAGGCATTGAAGGAGGCTCTGTCATTATTTCAGTGCAGTCACAGAACAATTGCATTTGAAGAAAAACAACTGACAGTCTACTGGAGACACAATGACACCAGGAATGTACACGATATTATCCATGGAAAAGTTTCTGTTAAGGAACAACACCCAGCGTACAAGAACAGAGCAGAAGTTTTACCTGAAGAGCTCAAGAAGGGCCAGATCTTGCTCAAACTCACCGATCTCCAGCTCTCTGACAGAGGAACGTACATCTGTTTCGTTCCAGATGTGGGAGTTCATCCCAGTACACAACTGGTGGTCAAAGGTGTTGTAATGCCTCCTAATTTAATACATTTGGACAGACAGAGTTGGTAGAGTCAAACATGATGTACAATATTTGTTTGCATGCCAGGTAGAACACACATTTATCTCTATTAGCAAAATATCCAATGAGTTTTCTACCTAAACTCTTAATTTTTGCCTTCACAGAACGGCCAGTAACAGAACACCAGCTCAAGTGAGAAGCCATGGTACAGAAACAAGCCTGGGAAGAACTCTGCAACTCCTACTTTTACCTGGATTCATCCTGCAATTTATTTGATTCTGTCCATTCTATTGTTCCAATAATGTATGAATTTAATATTTGTATATATGTATATATACACATGATGTTCTTTTACTACTTTTTTACACTATGCAAATGAATAGAACATTCATAATGGCAATTACAAATGAAAATTTACTCAATTAAAAACTGAGTAAAACTGGCATTTTAAATTAAAAACTACCGCTTTAAAAGATGAATATAATTTTGTTGGTATTCATTAATTTGAGGTTCTGTGTTCATTCATTTGAAAGGTGATGATTAGGATTATCGATTATGAAGAACAGGCAGAGAATGATGGATAGTCCGTGAAGCCTCTGGAGTGAAAATGGGTAAGAAACATGAAAAGGACACACAAGTTTGCGGCCAGTACAAATTGTATTGTAAGAAAATAATTAGTTTCATTTCTCCAATAAATGCGTAAAGCATCACCGAGGACTCCGAAACAGAGATACTAATAGGCACATTTGGTCCACGTGATGCAAAACAGTTGACATCATTCGTCAACAAATCAGCCGGCATTACGTTCCATACTTTTCAATTATGACGACATTCAACAGCAGACGTAACTTTAGTATTAAACATAATGGCTTCGCCACTAACTGTATTTAGTCCTACACAAAGCTATTCTGAATAGACATCCACGCAGATCCAAAGTGTCTTATCGCTTATCGGAATTTAAGAAAAAAAGAGTTTGAGTTATTTTGGGAAACTGCGTTCGGTTATGGCATTCTGGTCCAAGAGGAAAGTGTCTAGTGCTGCATCTTTCCCTCTCTAGTCCAAACTTGTCCATTGAGTGTTTGTTCAGAACTTTAGGGAGGATCTAAAGGTTAAAAGTCTTTTAAGATGAACCAAACATCAAGGCGATATTCCTCATTGTTTAATTGATTTTCTCCTGTTCGTTAAGGACACAAAAAGGTGCAGGACTGTTTTTCTTGATGCTAAAAATAAAATAAAAAATAATCAAGCAACAAACATTGCCATGTCAACGTTTGTATGCAGCTTGAATTGGAGTCTTAAAAAAGTCTCTTAAAATCCAATATATTATTAGTATGGAAAAGTGCTAGGTGAGACAATTCTCTTTATCAGTCACCATGACCATGGCAAAGCAGTCACCGCCAATGGCGACAACCAATCGAAAGCAGGCAAGCTTTGCGTCTCAAACCGCATCGTTTACGAAAGCAAGGTCCGGGTCGGAGAATCGCGGGAGGAGGTCTGGAGCTCCTGTGTGCTGGAGGTGTCTGAGGACTCGGGCGAGGACGGGAAGAGGAGATCTGCTCCTGCTGTGATGTAGAGGGACTGGATGCTGTCTTTGCGACGGCCGGGATTCTCGCGCCGCTGGGAAGGGTGAGCGACAGGGATTTTCGGGGAGGGAGAGACCGTACAGCCGGGTGGCACAGGACTCCTGGGGGAAGTTTGACCGTTCCCGGGATGATAGGGTGGCGACGCTGGAGCTGAAGCCTGGGAGAAGACAGTGAAGGAAGAGAGAGCCGTCAGCCCGTGTGCAGCTTCCCTGGGCCAGGATGGCAGACTTAGGAAGGCAAGCTGGTTTGGATAATCTTGGCACTATCATTGGTTGTCCTACAATAGGGAGACAGAACCAATCAACCCCCAAAGCAGGAGAAAACCCAAAGCAGAACCCAAGACATGCCACCAAATAGTCATTGAAGGAAGACAACATGCAGTGTCTCATTCAACACCCTTTCTAAATGTTATGATCATTTGTTAACAAACAAGAGTTGATTACTTCAATGAGCTGCATTAAATTATTACACTGTTTAAATGAATCCCTTTTCGCTGTGGTAACTGATAACAGATCACTCTAAATTGTAATGTGGACTCATGCATTTTCTGTAAAGCTGCTTGGAAATTATGTGTATTGTGAAAAGTGCTATATAGGGTTAGGTATCTGAGAATTGAGATCGATTGGAACCGGGACTAACTTTTAGTTTTTGCCGAAACGTTCAAAAGTTAAATTTCGATTCCTAGTTTCGATATTCACAGTCTGCCGACCGGAAGAAGAAACCGCTGAACAACACAAACGAAGAAGCATCTACCGGAAGTGTTGGCATAACCGCGCGAGTCGAACATGAGTAGTGCACTCGTCGGCGGTCCAAAGTGTGGCTTTACTTTTCTAAATATCACGGAATCTCTGCAAAATTTGTGACAAAAGGACTATTTGTGACAGGAGTGTCTCCATCAAAAAGACTGTTGGTTAGCAAGGTTAGCTAATCTTTTTTGACCCTGCCTCTTAAAAGATTCGGAATAAGAATTGTTAGGTACCGAAATCGAAACAAGGAATCGGAATCAGAATCGTTCAAATTCAAACGATACCCAACCCTAGTGCTATACAAATAAATGTTAATTGAATTCCATCACCACAAACATGCACATAACACCGAAACACTTGGGTTAGAAGAGATCACAACCTGCTACAGAGTGGACGGCACCGCCACCCTCTTTAAATGCGCCAGGAGCATCCCGTCCAGACCTGCGCTACACACAACAAGGACACGACCCACACATGGGTGACTACTGCACAGGAGAAAGGGATTGGACCGGAACGGAGGGAGTCTGTACCTTAATACTGACCTTCCGTGTCCGAACAAACTGCTCAGCTCGTCACAGTAGACTCTCAGAGCTGACTGACGCCTCCGAGTGAAGCTTCTCCTGGTCAGAACTCGGGCTGGTCTAGTTCAGGTAGCCTGCAGGCCAGTTCCTCTCTGGAAGATGAAACACCATTCAAGAGTCATGCAATCTTGTCTCAAATGATCCAAGTGAGATTCCTTCCACATACTTTTCTTGCTCGATGGACTTGATCCTTTCCATCAGGCTTCGCTTCGACTTCGGTGTCTGAATCCAGGGCTACGTTCCAGGTACAACACAAAGGTCGGAAGCTGGCTTCTCCCGAACCTAGAGTCCAAATACATAGCAAATTTAACTCAAGATAATGAGATTGACATTAAAGATTCTTCCCTCATTGCCACAAAAAGGGGAACACATAAAGGAGGTTCTTCAGTGAAGGGTCTCACAGTACCAAATCATTTGACTCTATTATGTTCCCATTCTGAGTTCAGTCAAGCCCTGTTTACACCTTGTATTGGTGGATCAGATCACAAGTAGAGCAAGGCAGACGTCTTTTACACCTGGTGTTCTTATGTCCACTTTCAACCATTTGTCTGGATTTCTTCGAGCAGGGGTCTCATGGTCGGGTACATGTATGGGCTTTATCAGCCCTTTCAATCTAGTGGACAAAAATAAGCTCACGCATTTTACATATAAACACGAAAGCATTAATGGGAAAATCATACGAGACCAGCAACTTTTGTTTCTGTTTCGAGAGCCGAAGACAGTCTTCAAATCAAACTTGGGTCTTCAGTCAACAGACTTTAGACCCTTTGGCTAGCGCAATTTCCATAATGTTTAGGCATTTGGTCAGATAGGCGGTCTTTTGTGGCTGTTCGAATGCATCTAACCACATGAGCATTTACACCAAGAAAGCAGTCGGATCTAATGCGCCTTTGACTACCTCTGGAAGTGGTGGAAAGTGGCACAAACTCAAAATGTTTTCGACCCCGTTTACACCTGCATACACCCGCATCCACCAGTCCACTTGTGATCGAATTTATGAAATTGCTCGACTCGGCTCGCTTTTCGTTCCGTTTTCCATTGCTGACAGTACCGCCACAAATAGTACCCGGTCGCCATAGCGATGCCTTTCTGTTCCTCGTTGCCTTAATCTCTTGCTGGATCCTCTCTTTGGCCACCAAACCAAAGGAAGTCTGCACCTCCTCGTTTGACCACGACGTATTCTTCCAAGTTGCCATAATAATATTGGTTAGTTTAGTAACTATCTCTGGCCAAACTATTTAAAAATAGCGGGGTTATTCTCGATACTCTATCTGGCGCGTGTAATGATAAAGTGAATGGTGACGATTCTCTCTGACCAATCAGCAGTCGGCATTGTTTTCACGTAACATTTTAGTATTGCCTTAGCTTGCTCAGAACCTTGCCGGAGGTGGTACAAAAAAAGTCCCAGAAAACAGGTACAGGTACAACAAGGTACAAAGTGGAAAAACCAAACAAAGGCGGAGCCGAAGTCGAGCTGGTACTGTGTAGAAGAAAAGCTGCCATTAGTTTTTAAGTGTGGCACAACCATCCCTTTCGAAGTGGAAATGAAGAGTGCTAGAGATGTTTCATAAAGTAAGTCTGGAAGAAGGAAAGGTTCAAACATTTGAATGGATGGTTAAATTGCATTAAGGAACTCGAATACAATTTAAGTCTGGAAGTTTCCATGGCATGAGATGCAAAGGTTTGTAGGAATCAAAAACAAAATACTAACAGTCAGACTTTACAACTTTACTTATTTGTCTTCATGCTGTATACTATTAATGTTGAAAGAAATACCAATTTAAAACACAAATTGCCTGTTGCTTAATATTCAGCAAAACTGATTTCACATAACTTTGTAATTCATGCCATTCACTGCAGTGACCACCCGAAACCAGCACACATCTTACACATGACACCCTCTTGAATGTCTGACAGGTCTAAAGTGACACTAACACATGCAGTGGGTGAGAGTTAGTATGTAGTAGGGTATGACTTCCGCACTGCATGCACACCTGGATGCATGAACATGCCACACTACTGGGTTCAGAATACCACAGGGGCATACGTACCGCCACTTCTTTGTAAGGAGTAGATAAATCTGAGAGGTAAATGCCAGCACTACAGACATTAAAAAAAGAGAAGCAAAAAAAGTGTTGCGACAGTTACTCTCTGTTGGTGCCTTGTGGAAGGTTGCGGACTGTTGGGAAAAGTAGTTGTTCAGGGGTGGGAGAAAATGGGCATTTTTCACAGGCATCTAGAAACAAACCACTTCGAAATTATCCAGAAATGCATTCTGATAAAACAACGGTAAGGCAAGGTAAATCAAGCTTACCGTGTTTTGTCTTTTTAGCTTGAGCTGATTGACAGCCAATGCCTCAGCGTATTCCCAGCTGCTCGATCTCCTCCATTTTATCGTTGTATCTCCGGATCTGTTCCTGAAGTATCAACTCCCACACAACTGAGGATAGTAAAGATTCAGTCTTGAGACTTCACTTTAAAACAACAGATTTTTTTTAAGGACACACTTTAACTTGCAGTGTTCTTCGTGGTGGTTTTGGCGACGTCCTTCATGCTCATGAGCGGGTCAAGCGCTGTCCGGACAGCGAAAGAATGCAGGGGGCAAAAACAATGGCCAGAGAGTTTGGCGTCATCCGATTGCTCTTCTCTTCCTTCGCAACCCTGGGAATGAAACCAGAGCATTTACACCTGACTGCTGCATGGTTTTATACACACAGCGTTTGATGTGTAGCCTATGGAATAGACTCTGTACCTGACAAGGTGGAAAATGAGTGTCTCTAAGGTGTTGAAGTTTGCTGTTGGAAGCTGTTCCAAAACTTTGTAAATGGCTTGCAATTGCTCTAGCTTCTCAGGAAGTTCTATGAGAAAACAACAAAAGCGTTATAACAAGCCTGAGGGATACCATAAGGGCAAGGGAAAGGTGTCATGGGGACCAACCTATGGCACGAAGGAAGTGATTGTAGTGCGTGAAGGTCAAGAGAGGTTCGGGCAACTCCCTCAGCCACTGTTTGACCAAGCCAGTGACGGCATGGATGGGGTAATCCTCCAGACAAACATTCTCTGGTCCTTCACAAGTCATTAAACAAAGTTATCAAAGTGGGCAGAGTAAGCTCTAGACCTACATGCCAACAGTTAAGTCTAGAAAGAGGTCATCTTCCCAATGTGCCATTGAGTTCTAGTCATATCCATGACGGCTCACCTGCTTCCAACAGCTGGTGTAGCTCCTTCATGCGATGTAGCTGAGCCTGGACTTCCTATAAATGCCCTTCTGTGTACAGGCCGTTCATTTCCACGTGTTCCATCATTATCTCCAGAACCACTGGCACAGGGGTCTTGCTATTGACCAGGTGGCACACGCGCACACCAAAGTGTTGCGATCCAGGCTCATCATCACACTAGACCCAGAGCACACACAGATTAACCAGATGTTAAAATGACTGCATCTCCAAAATCCTTAGGATTCAATTCTTACCTTCTTGGAGGAGAATGTAGAGCAGTCTATGACGATTTTACTAATGCACTTCTTTATGGCAAACCATTTTGCAATCTGAAACAAAAATTGTTTGTCATAAATATCATCAGCCCGATTGAAGGTCAATCAATAGGGTTCATATCAGAGATACTCACAACTGCACATGTAGGCCTTCTCCATACCCCAGATGTATGAGGTGCACTGATCACAAGACTGTATGGTGTTGACTTGGTAGTTTGTAAACACATGGTCCAATGGATTCTCCAACTAATTTCAGACAAAATGTTTACATTTATTCACACTGTAGAGTACAGTACTATGAGAATGGATGATAGGATAGATAATACTTACGCTTTTTAGCCTTCTTCCTTCTCATCTTACGAGCCTTTAGGGGCTAAGACAAATTTTTCCCAAGGTAAGTAAAAGGTTCAGCATGTATTCTGGTTATCAACATTAATAACTTATTTAAAATCGTATAATGAAAGTTTTGAGGGGTATTGGGGGATGCATGAACTTTCACCTTGGCTGGTTCGGCATCTTCTTTTTTGATCTCCGCTCCGATGAAGCCATCCAGAACTGACTGGAAGAGATTGACCACTAGTGGTACCTCACCCTTCTGCTTTCTCTCCAGCCAGACTGATCACTTTATTCTGGTAGCAATTCATCAAAGCCTTATACCCGATTTGTGATTTCTGTGGATGCGTGAAGGAAGAAGAAATCAATAACTAGATGTTTAAGTATTCTGAATATAAGTTGATGGGATCTGGAGTATGTGGTCTACTACAGTTTTGGGGTGTGTTGGTTGTTTTAGCTCTACTTACAGAGATTGAGTACATCCCCTTGATGTTTTCTCTAATTGCACAGTGGCTGTAATGAAGATGTGCTCCGTTCCTGAAAGCTGTTTTCCCCGTGAGCGCAGGTCATTCACCTACACCGCGAGAGGGAAAGAACAAGTCTGAATGGAAGTCTGTCCACTTTTTTTCTTTTTACTCTCTTCAATCAATACAATAACCATCCAATCAACTATCAAACATCTTACAGTCATATCCATTCTTCATACCTGATTGCCCAGAAACTCATCGAGGTTGCGTAGCTCATTCGTGTTGGTGATCACACGGTTTAGAGAGGCGTTCCACTGTTCGGGAGGCCCGAGTCGTCGAGTGACTGATCATGATGCTGGGCGTCCGGCCTGAGTCGTTCCCGGATGAGTCTTTGAATTTTGTGAGCGCTGATGGAGAAGTGGCTATGAAAAAAAAACAATAGAATGAATGAAGGAAGAATACAATGATCTAAATGAATCATTATGTTATCTTCACAATACGAACCTTCTCTTTGATCCAAAAAGGAAGCCATGCTCAGGTCTCCATCTTCTGGAGTCTGAGGTTCTTTATGTGGACGCTTCTTCAGGATCTTTCTGAAAAACCCTGTTGTCCTATGAAACAAAAAAATGTACCATTTTATAAAGTTAGCTGTTACAAGGCTTTGTTTTTTTACATTTACATTTATTCATTTAGCTGACGCTTTATCCAAAGCGACTTAGAATAGCTATATATGTCAG
Organism: Hybognathus amarus; assembly: GCA_030378365.1. Classification (NCBI taxonomy): domain Eukaryota; kingdom Metazoa; phylum Chordata; class Actinopteri; order Cypriniformes; family Leuciscidae; genus Hybognathus; species Hybognathus amarus. Next base: position 181,235 of record JAQIUQ010000383.1, on the reverse strand, counting down.
AGGTTGCATGCCTCTGGAGCAACTAGCGGTTAAGTGTCTCTAAGTGGCTCAGGGACACATTGGTGTCTCACAGTGGATTCTGAACCTGGGTCTCTCACACCAAAGGCATGTGTCTTATCTCCACCCATTGATAAACACCCAAGCAAAACATGCTGGGAGGTCCCGTAAGGATTTGATACAAAACACTCAAGAAATCACACACCTCTGCACAAAGTAAGGAATTTTAGGAATCTCCCTCTCTCATAGCAGATGCCTTGCATCCATATAAAGGAGTATGTAACCAATGCCAGGAGTCAGACAAATGACTACCAATGATGCGAGCCAGTGGCCTTGTTTTCCCATGAGTTCAAATGAGTCAGATTTCCTGTGTGACCATGTTCTACTACTGATAAGAGTATACATTTGGGTTGGATGAGCCAATTATCTCTTTATTTTGAGTCGTGCAAATAAAGCAACAGCCTGACACGTAGTCTATGCAAATATGTGAAAAAAGGTTTCCCGCTATGCTCAGTTTCACGCATTGTGAAATGTGTCAAAACGAAGGTCATAACACAATGCAAGTACACGTTACATTATAAAGGGATGCTCTAGAGGATGCTAGAATAAACTGTCAACTAAACAGTTTGAAAAGAATAAAAGGTAGTTAATACTGGTAGGTAGGACAGTACCTCTCTGGGGTCGATGGCTGGAGAGGTGATACTTCTTGCAGGCTGTGGCTGTCGTGAACTTTTTCCTTCAACGTGTTGGCCTTTGTTCTATCAGGACCAGCACCAGTGCTGGACGGTGTCTACACCAAAATTAATGAGCACAGTAAATGCATTAGTTTAATACAGCACAGTCTAGTGTACAGTAACAACCATTTTTGCTGATTAGATAAAGGCATAATGGTCAGTCTATAAAAGTTCCTTCTTCCTGTGTAGATAACACCTCAAGGGAAGTTAGTGTAAATGCATCCCTTTATTTATCCCAAAACGAGTAATTGCAAAGGGATTATTTACTTAAAAAAGAAACAAAAATGGAGCTTTGAAAGACAAACAATATGGAAAGATAAAGAACCAAAGTCTAAATTTTCTGCCATTGCTAGTTGAGGTTTTAGTCTGTTATCCCATAAGCCCAGTTGCAAAACCCACTGAGCTGTCAGAATAAAAACTGCAGTGCAATGCGTTTTTTTTTTCAATCAGAGCAAGCTCTACTGTGTTGGCAGTTTGACAGTAGGTCGCTCATTTAAATCTGACAGTACAGCATTTGAAATGCTTTGTCCTAAAATAACCTCTGCCTATTTGATAACAGACTAAAGGACCATTTATTTTCCCTCAGTGTAAAAAAAGTTCAAGATATCTGCAATCCCTCCCATGATTCCAAGCACTTAATCCACCAGCAACCAGCACACCACAGCTCCCTGGACGGCATCTAATATCAGGCTGCAATACAACACCTCAAATGGACTCATAGGGGGCAAAGGAAAAGTCCAGTACTCTGCATCCTCCATTTCAACACTTTTAATGGGCAAACATATACGTGCAAGGGCGAGCCGAGGCCTGCGTCTTGGACGAGCTTTTCCCTAAATCAGCCAGAGAAGCATAATTTCTTACATTTAAGTGATTGTTTCATTTATAATCCTAAATTACCAATGTAACCACAGCAGGAGTAAAAAAAACTAGCCTCTATGGGAAGCCAGCAGTGAAATTTAAATTCAAGGCACAGAATAAATATATCCCTTTACATTTATCATTGTATTAACCAGCAAGTAAATATTACCTGTGATGAGCCACCTGAACCTATTTTGGAGACATCATCTAGCGACATAGAGATCCCGCGATTCCTGGTCAAATTCGGAAAACCAGATATAAAAACTATTGTTAGACTCAATGGAGATGAAGAAAGGTATAAAGGTAGAAGATGATAGGAAGCCATACTGGAGAGATTTGGTGTTCCTCTCCTCCAGACTGCGGGGTCCTGCCATGAGGTTTTCCGGCTGAGTGTTGCTTCTCGATGGTTCCTTTCTCCGGTTGCCCTCTTCTTTGGCAGGAGCAGGTTGAGCAGCGATGGCCGGGTCGCTGTAGCCATTTCTTCCAGGCCCGGAAGTAGGGATATCCAAGGGTAAGGTGGAGGGCCGAACAAGTTCGGGTGGGACATCTTTAGCATCCCTTTTGCTCTTTTCCCCTTTCCAAGCCACAAAGGTGTACTGATCCAACTCTTTGCTGTCAGACCGCTCCTTCAACTTGCCTTCGGCTTTTCCTGGACTCTCTAGAGGTTTGCTCTTGGAAGGAGTGTCGTCTTTCCAGGCCGAAGCCGCCCGTTCACTTTCTCTCTGGCTGTGCTCTAGGCCACGTTGTCTCCTGAGCTCCCGTTTTTCCTGACTTCTGGATACTGGCAGTTTGGAAAGCTGAGGAGCTCTGTTTTGGGTCTGTCCAGTCAGGGTTTCGGGAGACATGGGTTTACCTTGTGTCCTTTCATCTCTGGGAAGTGCGGATGACTCTGTCTCAGTTTGCTTCTGTTGCTCCTTGACCTCAATAGGAGGACCAGCCTCCACTTGAGGGATCTTCTCAGAATGTTTTTCCTTTTTGGGACAGAAACATCATCAACATGGGCCTTGCCCTCACCTTCAATCTCAACGTCCACAGGAGCCGTATTGTGCTCCGGCACTAGTGTCTTCTCATCACCAGGCTCCTTGCCTGATGTTGGAACTGTTGGTTGTGGTAGTGACGTCTTCTCCTGCTGCTCGGCCTCCAAAGCAAGCCGAGCTTCTCTTTCCTCATTCTGTCTTCTAGCAGCTTCCTCTTCCTCTCTGGCTTTCCTGGCAGCCTCTTCTTCCTCTTTGAGTCGCCTGGCTGCCTCCTCAGCTTCTCAGCTCGCCTAAGAGCCTCATCCGCTTCCTTGGCTCGTCGAGCTGCTTCCTCCTCCTCCTCTTTTCTCCTCCGAGCTTCCTCTTCCTCTTGCTTCCTTTTCTCTTCCTTTAGGAAGTAGTACCTGAACCAGATCACATCCAAAACTTACTGAATCATGTTGAATAATCTAAAAATCTGTATTAAGGTGATTTCATGTTGTCTATACCGTTTGCGAGCAGATTGCCCCCTTGCAAGTGCCTGTATCTTTGTGATGGAGGATCGTGTTTTTCGATATTCGGCTCTTTGTTTGGAACCCCGCCATGCTGTCTGGATCAGAACCACGGCTTGGTAGAACTTCTCTTTGCGGAACCTACGCCATGAGCGCTGTAGAAAAGGCCAATCAAATATTAGACATGACTAGATTGCCCAACTGCAAGTCTACTACCCAAACACAAGTTTTTATATACCTGGATCACGATGGCTGCCTCTCTCATTCTAATAAAGTCCATCCTCTCAATTTTGCCTCTAAACCAGCGCTGCAAGAAAATAATTTTGTGCATGACATCCTTGTGCAGGATGTCCTGAAGCTTTTGCCTTTCAAGCTCTTTGAGATACACCTGTAGAAGTACATAACTGTTAGGAGTCAATAACTAGAGACATTGTGACTTAAAACACTTTAGGACACCCAGATTTGTTTTTACTTTGGTTCTTCCTATCTGGTAGGTAGTGTGGTCAAAACCAAGCTTGTGCAACAGAGATGATATTTCCTCCAGGGACGTAGCGTTCTTTGGCAGCAATACACGAAATTGCTCAGTAAACTCCTGTAATGCAGAAAAGGAGCTTTGCTTATGCAGTCAAGACATGGTACACACTTAGGCCCGTCCACACTACTGCGTTTTCATTTAAAAATTGAGAATTAAAACAATACGATCTCCGTCCACACCAGCGTTTCATCTGCGTATTAGAATTGATCTCCGTCCACAATAAAACGACTGAAAACGCGGATCACGTGACCATTCACCAACACTGGGCATGCGCATGCTGGTGTAAACGGTGATCGACGAATCAGGGAAGGATACATCATGACTGATGACACCCAATCATAGAGCCATCATCGTTTCTGAAGTCCTCCGTTTTATCCCGTCTTCACTAAAACGCCCTCCGGAGATTCAAAACGCAAAACGGACCTGCAGCGTTTCTAAACTTCTCCGTTTTAGGTCTTCGTTTTTTCCGTATTAGTCTGGACGGGAGGTGCAAACGTAGCAAAAGGTCTGCGTTTTTAAAGCAAAAACGCAGTAGTGTGGACAGGGCCTTAGTTTAATTGCTAGGGATGGATGTTCGATCTAATCTATGTGTTACCTGAAAGGTGTATTTGGCTCCATAACCTGACCGTCGGATGCGCACTGTTTCCAACATGCCTGTGTACCGCAGTTGCTGCACAATGAGTGCCTCATCAAAACACATTTCCCTCTGAATGTGAAATATAAAATAACAGATGTCATATAAAAGATTATCTCAAGACTGATGTGCATTGATGAACAGTTCAAATTTAGACCAGAAATCTGCATTGTCACAATGACTTTAATAAGTGAACAAGGTAAACAAGGACGAGTTATTTGCACCTTTTCAGCATTGGAGCGGAGGCATCGAATGAAGAATGGTTCAGCCTTCCCCAACGTTTCCAGAAGCTTACTAAGAGATGTCTACAAGATGGAGAGATTTCACAATATTGAGTGGAAGACCACATGATGCCTTCAGCCTATTACATCCATTAGAGAACAATGCTCTTAGCATTTTCTGATGCTAGCATTTGAAATGTAGTGCTAGAGTTTTAAGCATGTTCCAAAACATAGTGAGATTTCTGTTATTCCTTTCTGTCTACTGCTCTACAAAAGCAGATATTTTTTTATTCTGCCACACCAAAAGCACATAGCACAAAATGTTTATTAGCATCTTGCTAAGCTAACAGCATGTTACTCGAAGCATAACAATACAAGGAAAATTTTAGTATTTTAATTAATATTTGTTTGCTATGAAGACTGAACAGTTGTACTGATAATTTACATGTATGTTTCAGAGCTGCCAGCTCTCATGCATACACCGTGACACTTTTCATACGCTCTCACGCCACACATACATTTTCTCATGCACAAAAAAAGAGGACACAAAGACCGACAGACAAGACAGAGCAGGTTACGGATGATATATATATATAAAAAAAATATTCAGCTCTCAAATTCTGTCAATTCTATTATGAAATTCAAACAACAAATACCGTTTTTGTGCTTGTAAATGTGACAGTCGACGGATCCCTAGTGCCCCCTTTCAAGTGGCACGTAATTCGATCACCTCTACTACTAATAGTAAATAATCACGAATGAACAAAGTGTATATTCCACATACATAATCGATCAATTAGTGTTTTTCAACCGTGGAAATGGGTCAATAAAACAGCTGGAGAGCAATGTCACATAACATTTACCTCAGGAAAGCCATTTAATGACCATAATATAAAGCACATTTTTGGCAAGAAAAAAAGAGCTATAGAGAGTATTTGGCTAAATATGTGTAGCCAACTATTACATATTTATCATATTTTTACTTAAATCGTTAAATAAAGATGTTATTATAATAAAAAACACATTACATTTAAGTTATTTTTAACCTTAAATACTACCAGCTGATAGGGCTCTCTGTATATTTACAGCATTTTTTTACTTGAGAGAAAAATTAACGCCTATATTGTGTACCTGATGTTGATGAGTATGTGAATAAGTGAATTGAATCAAAATCACAAGAATTAAATTGAATTGAAATCCTGAAATTTGTGTCAAGCTATAATTAAAAACTGTAGCTTGCCAGAAATTGTACAATGTAAACATGTTGTCACTAAACCTAAAAAAAGACCATTTAGTTACTAAAATGTTTTGACAATCACAATACATTATTGTGATGCAAGATTCCCACGGGTGAAAACCACTGATTGATTGATATTATGTATGAGGCATATTAATTTCTGTAAGTTGTACTGTATCTTTTAACATACCTATTGTTTATTTGTGTTTATTTAAATAGAATAAGAGATGATCGGGCGCTACAGCGATTGGTCACGTCACATTTGCAAACACCAAAAAGGTATTGTTTGAATTTAGTAATAAAAATGAAAATTGAGATTCTGAGAATTTGTTTCGTATCAAAAGTAACCTGCTCCGTCTTGTCTGCCGGTGTCAGTCTCCTCTTTGCGATTTTTCTCTGTGTGAGAAAATGGACGTGTGGTGTGAGAGCGTTTGAAAAGTGTCAATTGCCGAGTTTCATCCGAATGCATGAGAGTTAGCAGCCCTAGTTTATGCACGAGCACAGTTTGGACCTCCACTAGGTTTTGGAGCAGAGCATTTGTTTTTAGGCTGAACCACCAAACTTGGCTGGAACAGCCAGTATAATCTAATAGTTTTTTACTTGAAACTGGGCGCTGATGCTGGGAGGACGTTTCTTCTTGTGCAGATGAAGCAAAGACTTGGTGGTGCGGTCATGGAGGCCCACGATGAACTTCAGCGAACGAGAGTCCAACAGGCTCTGCCCAAACACACAAAAACAAAGTGAGTTTCTCTCACACAGAGACTTTCTTTTGCCACATGAGTGCCATGGGAACATGACGGCATGGAAACTCTCATTCCAGACAGAGCCTAAGCGGCAGAGTCTTCAAAACATTTACCCTGCACAGCACATGTAACGGAAAGTCATAAACAATCAAATGGTGATGGAAATGAGAATGTACCAGCTGTGCTGCAAATGCTCACAGGTTAAAGGTGCAATACGTGGTTTTTTGAATGGCCACACACACAAATCGTCAAAAGCATTATCAAAATAGCCCTCTATGCACTTTGCAGAGTAGACTGTTTTTCTGCTAGCATACCGATTTTCACCTTACATTGACGTTACTATAAGTCTGGTTGAAGTTATCAAACCAGCAGAAATCAATTGCAAGCACCTTGACTGTTAATCAAAAACAGACTCTGTTATTTTAAAGGGGCCATGAACTGGCTTTTTAAATTTTATTATATTGTTGTCTGAGGTCAACTTATGACGTTCGCTTGGTTTTTGCATTCATCATCAAAATGAATAAGTAATAGGTTATTTTGTACCCAAGTTTTGAGCCTAGCTGAAAACGCTCAGTTTTAATGGGCGTCTCGCACTGAAGACTTGGAAGTAAACGCCCACTGCTGTGAATGGATACCAGTTTTGCATATTATAATGAGTTTAAACTTCGGTGAACGTGGGGAAAATTGTTTTGAAAACGTCCAAATCTGTAAAATGGCAACCGGGATGATTTGCCCATGCATGTTCGACCCCAGAGTCCGTGTGTTGCACAATTCCTGTCAGATCCAATATAGACGGCACAGCACCGTTCTTTACTCTTAATCGGTCTGCAAATCCAGTCTTGTTTACAAAACAATCCTCAGTGAAATGAAGCGAACAGACGATGATGTTTTACCTCATCAGCTGGAACGTCATTAAAAATAAAGTTTATCCATACAGTCCTATTGGAATCCACAGGAAGCTTATGCAGCGACTGTCGTCCACAACCAGGCACTGCACAATATTCTGTATTACTCGGTAACTTGACCCGGTTTGTCATCACAAGGTAGGCATCTATGTTATTTAGCTATGCTGTGAAATGCGCAAATCGGTGGATCGCGAATCATAGTTCTCCACTTTGAAAAACGAGACCTTTGCTGAGGCTGGTGTCAATCAAAGCTTTTATTGGACTAACAAGGACGTTTTCAGTTCTGAAACTTACAGGATATTCTTATAATATGATGACCTCTTAGATGACAAAAGCTCAAGTAAATTTGATTTCTCAGTTCATCACCCCTTTAAATATGCACAGTTTGATCAATTCAGAAAGCGATGCATACCTTGGGAATGAGTTGCTTGGTCTTGGTGTTCTTGCTTTTCCTGTAAGGAGGAAGAGGAAGGTTGATGGATTGTTGAGATAAGAAGTGAATGGATACAAACGTGTTAGTAGAGTGAGTCATGCATTTGCTTGTGAGACATGAGTAACACACTTGAGAAGTTCGCGAAGAAGACGCAATGGAGTGGAATATGCCGGGTCTACATTTGAGCCCGATCAGTTGTCTAACATTCCCATTGAAATGAAAGGATTCACAGTGTTCTTGGATGTTAAATCTGGCATGTAGATGGAGAGGCAGATGCAATGGTGTGGGTCCACATTCCAGAACTTGAGTTTGTCAATTTGAAATCAGTTTTTCATTGAAATCCATGGATTTGCGGTGTTCTCGAAGGTTAAATCTAGCATGTAGATGGCATTGGATTCAATGGAGATGGGAACGTCATAGGAGGGAGGAATGTTGTCTCTTGATACACCTAATCTACAGGAAAGGGATTCCTCCTTTAGGGTGGACGACAACTCAGGATGTAAGTCTGTGGTCTTTGTAAGCAGTGATTCCACACCTCATAAAACATTACAGACTTAATGGGTGGGTCTCGAGAACCAATAAGCTCATGCAGCATGTTAGCATGTGGATACAATTCCGAGCTAGCGTTAATGAAGATCACACTCATAAACTCTGCATTCCTCTTACATACACTGCTAGGGAGCCCTCTAAAGAAAATAAATACTTGTTAGATGGGTATTAATAGAGCAGGGTTAAAGGGTGGTTTGAGTTGCGCAGTAAATCACAAGGTTAGCTGACAAGTAATGCTGCAGTTTTGGGAAAGTTTGGGAGCAGGGGCTGTTTTTTTTAGCCAAAAGCATTGGCTTCAATGCCAAGGCATGAAGGGTCGGCAAGGTGGACCCATCCATTCCATGCCAGAGAGGAGTCAGGGGGTCAAACTCACTGGAGGACGTGACGCGGGAACCGTAGGCGACCCCAGGACTGAAGCAGCTTACGTGGATCTTCCCCATCCAACTGCAAGTCCTTAATGGAGTTGATGATTTGGGCATGCATGTCCCTGATTCAGCCCGGTGGAAAGGTGGGGGAGTGGGGGAGGAGACAGAGGGAGTAGGTAAGATTGGCGGGGAAGGGTAAGTACAGGAACCCAACACCAATGTTGTTAACAGACTTCAGGGAACGCAAACGCCCTCCACCACACACACACACAAAAAAAGGAATATAATGTGGATAAACGCAGGCAAGTGTGTTAAAGTTGAAATTAAAAGACCTCTAATTTGGTGAACTATCCCTTGAAGCTTCAGTGGTGAATCCATGCTGTTGTTACTCTGGTTTTGACCTGACAGGGTGTTAAATGGGGGTCGGCACCCCATTCAGCGAAGGCCTGGATTCATGCACTGGTTCACTTACCACACGGGTCAGAACAACAGGAGGTCAAACAGGTAGGATTGGCACTGGGGGCTGGGGACGCACTTCTTATAGCTCGTCCACAAACCAGGATGTGAACCCACTTCTATAAAGGCCATTTTATGGTTTCCTTTCCACTTGGGAGCACTTAGGTAATAAACCTCACTAGGTCCCAACAGGGATTTATGAGAGCATTGCTTTGAACAAACCAGGTTAAAAACAAACTCTGGCTTGGCTTTTGCTCACATAAAGAAAGAACAGCTTGCATAGTTAGTTTCAACTTTCTGCGAATGTGGTATTTGAGTTTGCTCACAATACCGGAAACCCAGCCTCCCCAAGCCGCCAAACTCTCCGTCTGACCTCAATGTTCTGCTTAAGTCCACTTACTTCTTACTCTCATAACTAGAAAAGATGTCCTCAAAAGCCTCTAGAGGACGCTCCTCTGAATGATCAAAGGAGAAATCAAGCATAGGAGCATGGCTGTAGAAAATAAACACCACACACACAGTCACTCGAGGGCCGACGCCACCAGCAGGTGCCGATCTATGACCAGCTTTATTGCCCATACGGGTTAAACTTTAGTGGAACTGATCACAGGTCAGTAACTGAGGGGAAACCCTTCACAAACACCAGAGGAAAGAACAGGGACATTGCAGGGATATACTATACAAAATATCTGTAAAGAACATGTTATATTTCACCCAAAAATAACAAGAACAGAATTTTGCATAAATAGCCATGACATTTTATGAAAAGTAAGCATATCCCACCCAACTTTCATTGGTGTTAAGCGGGTAAAATAATGTTAAATTGTCTGTAATTTATGGTGATTAGCATGAAATATGAATACAGTGGTATTTCAATATATAAAATGTTTATTTAGTCTACTTAAAATAGTGTCGATTGTGTTTTTTGTTTTGTAAAATGAAAAGACAATATTATTTCTATTTGTATTTTGAGATGAAATGGGACCTAGTCAGGTTTTTGTGACTTTCACACAATATATACCGATTTATATTGTGTAGTTGCATTAACACTCAAGACCAAAAAATAGGACGAAGTGTATGAGATTACTGTGAGAATCGGCCTGCAATGTGCCTTGTAGAGACCGTGGTCACATGATCACCTGCCACACAAAGGCAACGAAAGGACAGGAAGAGATCAAGTTCCTCACAATACTTCCCCTCTCTCTCACACACACACACACACACACCAGCCTGAGTCCAAAGCTTACCGATACATCCTCTCGATGGGCACGTTGGATCTCTGCAGCTCTCCTAGAGGAACTCTGGAGTTTGGTCTGACCACACCTGTACACACACACACACACACACACAAACACGTTGTTGACAGTGTTATTTCAACATGCGACGAGACACCCCACCCAAAATGTCTTGCAAACAACCTTACTCACTTATTTTTATTATCCCTTCCTAGATTAACCATGCCGAAATCCTTCTAAATATGACCGTTTGCGTCACCGGGGCAGCTTTCTCACGTGCATGTTTATAAATAACCTTCTAAGACCCTGAGAATCCGAAGTTTTGGGCTAATCTGAAACTAAATCCATAATGCTTTGTGGGTTACCCGCAGTTTTGGCCACCCAGCGGCGTCCGGCCTCGTTGAAGCGCGGCCAGTGCGCGGACGCTGGCACGGAGGATACCCCACCGGAACATGGCCACCGGATCCATCCCGATCAGCTGCCGGACATACGCTCGGTCACTGCTCCGCAACAGGGCCACGATATCCGGACGCATGTGATCCGTGTTCTTCTCACGGAAATCCTATCGCAGCCAATACACACGACGAACGTTAGCAGAGCCATTCAACGAAACGGGTGTCTTTTGCAATGCATTCATTTTAATTGGTTAAAATATGAATTGATGCATTTTATTTTTATTAGCATTTATACTTTTATTAATATTACTGCGGGGCATTAAAGAGATTTTGTAAACATCAACAATTTCATTTTGTTGCCAGAAAAAATTATTATAAATGAAACTATAAAATTTTAATACGAGGAAATATTAATATGAAGAAATACAATAAACATTTTTATTATTACTTTAACAGTTAATAATCATGCCATGTGTCATTAAGGGCATTTTGTAAACATAACAAAAAATATTTTTATTATTTGGCCTGATCAAAATGTATTTAAATACAAACATACACAAAATACAGCTTTAACAAATAATAATTTTACTGTGTCATTAAACACATTTACAAAATAAACATAATATATTTATATATATATATATATATATATATATATATATATATATATATATATATATATGAATAAATACAAAATAAGTTGTTAAAGTCATAATAATAAGTATTTTATTGTATTTATCCATATCACTATTTAACATATTAATAATTTTTTTTATACAATTAGAATAATTTATATCTATTATATTGTTTATGTTAATCTTAGTATATTCATATGTATTACTATATAGTAAAAATAAATTACTATATTTAAATATAGTAAAATTATAACTAATAATTAGAATTTTCTAAATACATACATACACAAATAACATCTTTATTAAATAATAATTTTACCGTGTCATTAAACACATTCACAATATATATATATATATATATATATATATATATATATATATATATATATATATATATATATATATATATATATATATATATAAATGTATTTCTTTATTTATTTGGTTGATGATTTATTAATTTCACTCTTCAACATTTTATACATTAAGAATAAATTATATGTAATATATGTATTATATTGTTTGTTAATACTTAGTATATTAATATTTATTCTTATAGAGTAAAAATAAATTACTATATTTAAATATAGTAAAATTATTACTTGTTAAAACAGTGTAAACAATTCTTATTGTGTATGTTAGTATTTATTATATTAATTTACCAAAGTAATGAAAATATTTTTATATTATATGTTTTGAATAATGTTTACAAAATGCCTTTAATAAGACACATAAGACACATTTAACATTTTTAATTGTTAAAGGCATTTTTCACATTGATTTCATCTTAAATTCCTCCATATCTGCATGATATAGTCTTGCACTCGTTACCTTAATCTGGTATTTGACCTTCCCAGCAAAATGGAGGATGACGAAAGCCGGTTCCATCACCGGAGTCGCCACAAAGTACAGATTCTGCTGGTGCTGCTGTTTGAACTTGGCCAGCAATGTTTTATCGGATGGCGTGAGGAAAGCTACAAAGAAAAGGTGTTATAAATACATTTGTGCAATGATGAGCAATGAAGCAGTGCGAGATGACCGCTCTTACTTGCTCTCCTCGTCCAGTAAATACAGGAGTCCCGTGGGCTTCTTGCTGATGAGGTGAATGCAGCCCACATTATCGGTGTAGTCGATGTTGTGCCAGGTGATGCCCTCGGACTGATACTCCTCCTGCCGGGGGGCAAACACACTTCACACTCATGTCGCCACTGGAAAGAGAGGTTTTGAAACCCGTACTAACCTGTTCAAGTTTAAAGATGTGCTGGTTGAAGTAATACTGAAGCTGCTCGTTGGCGTAGTTGATGCAGAATTGTTCAAAGCTGTTGGTCTCAAAGTCTTCGAAGCCGAAGATATCGAGCACACCAATAGACAAACACTGAAATATAATGCAGAAACAACTGCATTAAAATATGCATTTTAATGCATTAAAATATGCATTTTAATGCATTAAAATATGCATTTTAATGCATTAAAATATGCATTATGCATAAAAATAGCATAATGACGTAGAAATAATGACGAAGAAATAGCATAATGACATAAAAATAGCATAATGATTTAGAAAAAGCATAATGACGTAGAAATGGCATAATGATGAAGAAATAGCATAATGACGTAGAAATAGAATTAGCATAATGATGTAGTAATGATGTAGAAATAGCATAATAACAAAGAAATAGCAAAATGACGAAGAATTAGCATATGATGTAGTTATGACGTAAAAATAGCATAGTGACCTAGAAATAGAAATAGCATAATGACGTAGAAATAGCATTAGCATAATGACGTAGAAATAGTATGACGCAGTAATGACGTAGAAATGGCATAATGACGTACAGTAGAAATAGCGTAACGATGTAGAAATAGCATAATGATTTAGAAAAAGCATAATGACGTAGAAATAGCATAATGATGAAGAAATAGCATAATGACGTAGAAATAGAATTAGCATAATGATGTAGTAATGATGTAGAAATAGCATAATGACAAAGAAATAGCAAAATGACGAAGAATTAGCATATGACGTAATTATGACGTAGAAATAGCATAGTGACATAGAAACAGAAATAGCATAATGACGTAGAAATAGTATGACGCAGTAATGACGTAGAAATGGCATAATGACGTAGAAATAGCGTAATGATGTAGAAATAGCATAATGAAATAGCACAATGATGTAGAAATAGTATGACGCAGTAATGACGTAGAAATAGCTTAATGACGCAGAAATAGCATAATGACGTAGAAATAGCGTAATGATGTAGAAATAGCATAATGACAGAAATAGTATGACGAAGAAATAGCATAATGACGTAGAAATAGCATTAGCATAATGAAGTAGAAATAGTATGACACAGTAATGATGTAGAAATAGCATAATGGCGTAGAAATAGTATGATGCAGTAATAGACGTAGAAATAGCATAATCACGTAGAAATAGCGTAACGAAATAGCAAAATGAAATGACATAATGAAGTAGAAATAGCATAATAACGCGCCGAACGAGCTGCTCTTCCGATTGAATAAAGTGTCATATAAATGAGTGTCCCATTATCCTATAAGTGGAGCAGGACATCCCACCAGTCCTTCGAGTCAAACTCATCCACAGACGACTGGTTTTAGGCATTTCTACTGTGATGAATACAAACACAACGGTTCATGAGCTCATCGTCTCCAAATTATGACCAGAAATAGATCAATATTAAGTCTGGTGTTTAAAACAAATAAAGAACCAGTGTAGGAGAATGGTTATTATGCATAAACATCAGAAAACTGATGAATATTCGTGCATGTAAAAAAAAATCCTGATTTCTTCAGGATTCCTGACACTTCAACCCCGTTCATGTAAACACTGAGTGCGGATGGATTGAGTCCGACTGAGGGAAGAGTTCAGCCGCTGTTCATCTCACCGAAACAGACTCCTCCATGTCCTTCTTGTTGAGCAGCGCGTGATTGATCCGCAGGACGATCCAGTCGAACAGGGCGCTGTACAGGGACTTGGCCATGGAGTCCCGTGCCGTGATCGCCTGCAGGAACGACACTCGTGAGCTGGTGAACGTCTGCAGACGTGTGTGTGTGAGCGGGTGTGTCTCGTACCTCGCTGTGGCTGTAGGGCAGAATCAGCTTATCGTTTACCGTCACGTTTTCCTCTTGGTCAGAGCCTCCACCAGCAGCTCCTCCTTCACCTACACACACACGAGAACCGTGAGGAACGACACACTACTGAGAGCATGAAACACACGTGTGTGACCGGCTAAACAGAGGAATGAAGGAAAACAATTTTTCTGTAAAAAATATTTAATAATAATAATATAAAATATTTATGACCTTATATGTAAAATAATAATTAATATTAAATATTATAAAATAATACAGAAAAATATTTTTTATTTTATAAAAAAGGAATATATTAGTATATATTACTATACCAATAATGCTATTGTAATGTGTAAAAAAAGTAATAATTACTATTATTATTCCAATAATAATATAAAATAAAATAATAATAATGTTTTGTTAATATTTTTTCATTTTATTATTTTAAATATACAAATTTAAATCAATTAAGAAATATATTAATACTGTAATGATACTATTGTACTGTATAATAAAAAACATTTATAAAATTGTATATATAATAATCTTAGAGCATATTTATAAAATATATAAAATACTTGCAACAAAAATATAATTTAAAATTGCATTGTTTACATTACAAAAAAATAAATAAAGGAATGTATAAGTATATATTACTATTGCAATAATATTATTCATACAATAATACTATTATACAAAAAATATGTGATTAATAATAAAAGTAATTATTATTATAATATAAATACATAATAATTAATTTTTTGTTAATATTTAATTAATTGTATTATTTGAATTATAAAAATGAAAAGTGATTAAGAAAGATTAATATCACAATAATATTGTACTGTAAAAAAAAAAAAAAATGTCCCTGGATTTACACAATTCACTTTGGTCATACTTCGGGTCAAAAAAAAATCTGCATAAAAAAGTAGAAAAAAAATAAGTAAAGAAAGAAAGAAAGACAGAAGCGATTGCATCCCTGATGTAAAGTGTGGAGCGCCCCCTCACCTTGAGCAGGTCTGAGAGTGTGGAAAGCACCTCCGGCGGCCCGACGTCCAGTCCTTCCTCTCGGCCCGACGACTTCTGACTGTACGTCACGTTACCCAGATACAAGATGGCCGACAGCACCGAGAATATCCTGCAACAACCAAAGCTCTCAGATACCAGTCTACAAAGACAATCGTTTTTTTTGTTGCTCGGTTTTACTAATGTTTTTTGCTTAATTTCTACGTATTTGTATCACTATAGTTGTACAGCACTTTGGTCTTTTTAAATGTGCTCAAGACATAAGTCGACTTAAACATGAACCATTGACCGGAGACTCACTGTCTTTTGGTGGCGGGCAGGAACCCCACCATCTCCATGGCCTGCTGGAGACGCTCGAAGTCGTGCCGGAGGTCATCCGCATCTTCCATCGCGAAGTTTTGCTGCAAGCGAAGAGCAGAAGACCGTTGCAGTTCTCGGCTCAGTGGATGTTGTGTATATGAATAGGACTTTAAATGAGCGTCACCTGTTTGAGGTAGAAGTATTCTTCAGGCTGCAGGAGCTTGAACTCTCGTCGCTCGTCCTCCGACGCGCCCACCAATAGATAGTAGAACACATGATAGTTCCTGTGTCAAGAGGGAATATCAGCCAATGAACGGCAGCCAATGAAACACGGCAGCCAATGAAACACCAGCCAATGAACACCAGCCAATGAAACACCAGCCAATGAACACCAGCCAATGAACACCAGCCAATGAACACCAGCCAATGAAACACCAGCCAATGAAACACCAGCCAATGAAACACCAGCCAATGAACACCAGCCAATGAACACCAGCCAATGAAACACCAGCCAATGAAACACCAGCCAATGAAACACCAGCCAATGACCACCAGCCAATGAACACCAGCCAATGAAACACCAGCCAATGAAACACCAGCCAATGAAACACCAGCCAATGAAACACCAGCCAATGAAACACCAGCCAATGAAACACCAGCCAATGAAACACCAGCCAATGAAACACCAGCCAGTATATAAAACATATGAAAGTTAAGACATTAATTGCCGTTATAACTTCTAATCTTGTTTTTAGACCAATGCATAAATAATGGTACTATTTATTTATATAGATTTAAATGATTACTGTTAAATATAATGTAATATATACAGTATATATATACATATGTATATATATATATATATATATATATATATATATATATATATATATATATATATACATATATATATATATATATATATTATTGATTAGATTTAACAGTACTCATTTAGATCTATATAAAATTATTTACAATATTTGTTAGATGCGTTTAATCACGATTAATCTATTTAACAGTTCTTATTTACTGTACTCAGTACTCATAAATAACATAAATATTTTAAATAATATTATATATTATATATACACATATATATATTATAATATTTATGTAAGATGTCATTAATTGCAATTAATACTATTTAACAGTACTCAATAAAAAATATTTATTTAGATTTTAAATTTGACTGATATTTTGTTTTAACTCATTTATCTAAACCATTTGAATAAATCAATTCATTCATAAACCATAGCGCTACTTATGTTGATGTAAATACATGGAGTATTTTAATTTAAATTTATTTATATATAAAATTTGAGGTTTTGATAATTTAAGAATTTGAAATGTTTTAAACTGAATCGATTAATTAAAACATGGTTATTTTGTATTTCAAAATATGAACGTATTTATGTACATACATTCAATTTGATGTATGGTGATATCTTGTTTTTTTTTTACATTATCAAATCAAATTAATCAATTCATAAAAGACGGTCATATTTAAATAAACTGTTAACTGTGCATAAAATACAGTTTGTGGCCCAAAATATAATATATTTATGTAATTTAATTAATAGATGTATGTATAAATTGAATCTGAGGGTGACATCTTGTTTTTGGAGCATTTTTTTCACCTAAACTATTGAATTATGAATCAGTTGACAAAGGGAATCCCAACACCACAAGCGAATTACTCAGAAATATATTTTACAATATTTTGGAAACATCTTCTGTCACTCTACTGAAAAATGTTGCCAGGTTTGTCAGCGTCCCTATTTTCAGCGCCAACAGTGCAGGGTCTGTTTTTCGAGTTCTGCAACCTGATTATCTTCCACAGCGATCAGATAATAATGAGGTTAGCGCTGCAGAAACGAGTGTGAGATCGACTCGTCTGTGGGAACCATCTGTCTCTCGACCCAAGCCTGGTTTCTGTTGCCAACTACAAACGTCTTGAAAGCTTTTACCTCTCGTTCTTCTCTCTGGAGACCAAGCGGGATTTCTCCAGCAGATATTTCTCCACCACAGCCCTGAAAGACAACGAGAAACGTCACATGACAGCAGCTCGGGGTCATAAATCCGGCCTTCAAAAGCACACAGATGTCAATCAAAGCGGCAGATGGCCTGCAGTGCAATATCACAATACTACAAACTTTCATTTGAAACAAAAGACTTTGTGCTAGTGTCTAGTGTCCACTTAATGAGCGTCATCCGATGAAGTGCACTCCGGAGAACAATAGTGCCACTGAGAGCATCCGGACGGCTTTATTGACGTCTCTCAGGCTTCCTTTAGAGGAGCTGGAGTAGCGTAACACCATTAAGGCCTGTAACTCATGCTTCACTATTATAGTACGAAATCAATCAACTAGCTCTGTTTCCCAAACCAGACTGTCGTAAATTGGTCGTTCAACCACGCTGGTTAATGACGTCATGATGTAATGAATCCGTTTGAGATTGAATTAATGGTGCGTTCACCTGCTGTGGAAAATATGATATTCTCTACTTACATATATTTTACATTTTCCATAACGGTGTGTTGTGTATGTCATATGTTTGTATTGTCTTTTTATTTCCTCTTTTACACCTTCTGTACAGCACTTTGGTTCCAGTCGTGGTGTTGAAAGTTCTCTATGAATAAAGTTGAGTTGAGTTGGTATTTACCAGTGTGGTGCGTTCAAGTTAGGGATGGGCAACGATTAATCGCATCCAAAATAAAAGTTTGTGTTTACATAATATATGTGTGTGTTGTGTGTATAATTAATTTGTATATATAAATACCCACACATGCATCTATATATTTACGAAAAATGTGTTATTAATACATCAAATATTTATATTTATATATAATATTAATTGTGTATAAATATATATAACATATATACATGCACATATTTCTTTAATATTTCTAACTATACACACTACACACACATATATTATGTAAACACAAACTTTTATTTTGGATGCGATTAATCGACGATTAATCGTTGCCCATCTCTAGTTCGAGTGCTTTTGTTGTTGTAATGTGGGGTTCGATGCTTTCAGGAAACACACACCCGTTTAAGGAGTTTCGCATACTTTAAGCCAATCACTTGTACAATTAATAACAGATCATGTAAACAGCTGAGGAATAAAACATGTGTAACTGTAACAGTACATTGGATCCGATGCATACGCTCTTAAAGTGACAGCGGCCTAATATTTAATGTTTTTATTAAAATTATTTTGTATTTTTTTAATATTCATATAATACATTTATTCTTTAAAAATACTTTATTAATACATTATAATTTATTAATATTCATTCATTGATTCATTTAGGTCTGTCAAACAATTAATCACGATTAATCGCATCCAAAATAAAAGTTTGTGTTCATATAATATATGTGTGTGTAGTGTGCATAATTATTTTGTATATATAAATACACATCTATGCATGTATGCATTTAAGACAAATGTGTTATTAATATATAAAATATTTATATTTATGTATAATATAAATTTTTGTATAAATATATATGTAAAGTATATACATGCAAATATGTCTTAAATCTATACATGCACGTGTGTTTATTTATATATACAAAATAATTATACACACATATATTTTGTGAACACAAACTTTTATTTTGGATGCGATTAATCGTTTCACATCCCTAGATTCATTTAATTATATCTTTACTACCTGAACATGGTTTTCATGAAACTCACCATCTTTTTTTATTGTGCTATGTTTTATTTATTTTATTTACACTGCATAAGGGCTAAATTCACCTGGAAGTAAATATTAAAGGTATATAATATAAATATTAAACTGGTCATGTGAATGTAAATGTTTAGTATATTATTTTGATAAATTATATATATATTTAAATTACATTCGTTTTTTTAATTAAATGCATTTATTAAATGTTTATTTATTACTACATTTAGTTGTTTTATTGCATTTATTATAAATTTTGTATCTATGATGATTTTTTTTATTACTTCTACATAAAGTATTTAACATGAATTTCAAATCGGTTCTATATAAAACCAGTCATGTGACTCTGAAGAAAGCGTGTGAAAGAAAGCTAGTTCTTCAGAATTGCAGTGAGTTGCTCAGACTGAACACTCGAGATGGAGGAGGAACCATGTCAGATCCACTGGTTCCTTAATTGTGTTTAGACAGCGTCTGCCAGAGCGCAGGAGGAAGTGATGCGTATGCCGGAGTGTGACGTCGGGGGCAGATGGCAGGGTGTGTGTGTGTGAGAGTGAACAGCAGCTGATAAGAGCTTCAAAGCCCAGGGTCCGTGTCTGAAGGCTCACCCTCGCACCACTCCGCTCTCCAGGTAATTGACCTGGATGAACTTTCCGAACCGGCTGGAGTTGTTGTTGTGGGCCGTCTTGGCGTTTCCAAATGCCTGTTGAGAGAGAGAAAAATAAAAATGTGATTTTGTAAAATTATACGTTTTTGTTTCACTTATTTTACTGGAAGATATGCGTGCAAGTTGTGCTCAAAATTAATGGCACCCTTGGTTAATATGATCAAATATGGCTGTAAAAATGAATACATCTGCATTGTTTCTCCTGCAAAAATCGAACCTTTCATTGAAGTAAAATAATTGAAAGTGCAGGGGAAATCAAATTATGAAATACATGTTTTAATTATAAATTATCATATTTAGCAGGGGTGCCAATAATATATGCATTATTTTTCAAATGCAAAGTTAAATTTATAATCTTTAAAACTTTTTGTTAAAGACAAATCAGAAAAAAAATTGGTGTTCTTAAATCAAAACATTAAATATTATAGTACTTATAAAAACATGATTATAATTATTACAATTTTGTATAGTGGACTTTATTATTATGATCAATTACTAACAATAATAGAAAAATAGCTACACAGCAATAAACTCATTACTTTAAAACTTATATTATTGAAATATTATCATTAATTATGATCATTATCCTGTAAGCAATACTCATTTTTACTATTACAAAAATAGATAGATACAGTATTAGAGTATTATATAACAATAGATAAAAAAATATTTTTTATAAATAATTTATTTTATAAAATATACTTATTTTAATAAAAAAATATTTTAGTTATACTATCTATACATAATCATAATAAATATTCTTATTACAAATTATGAATAAAAATACAAATTAATATTAAGAGATATACTATTTTAAAACCAATACAAATGTATTATTAATAAAAACAATTATTTATGACTAACATTATTTGAATAACAACAATAATAATTCTTAATGCAATTACAGATTATTAATAATAAGACATTAAAATTAGAAAATTAGGATACGATCATAAAAAGTTTTAAACAAAACAAAAAACCACGTGTAAAAGATATATATGTAAACATTCCAAATAAAGACAAGAGGAAATGGTCTAATCATAAATAAGGATTAAATCACGTTTCAGATGCAAATAACTCCATTTGAGTGCCTAACACAAACAAATATTCTGTATTTGCGTGAAGCGTTTGATTATGTGCTGTGACTCCTGGCCAGTCACATGACCCCGTCCACAGTCACATGACCTCGTCCACAGTCACACCTCGCCCGTGCTGAAACGCTGTGATTAACGTGTCTCCTGCGCGAGGACCTTCCCTCGGAGGAACAGTGTTTGCCCAGATCGCCCAACAAAAGCCCTGTGCGGGGCGAGAGAGGCTCTGTGCATGTTAAAGAGAGAGAGGCTTTGTGCCAGACACCAGTGGAAAACACACGGGGGAGGGGAAGGGCTCGAACCTCATTAAGATTCCCTGCCGTCGACCTGTGAACCCTCTCACCACACACACACACACCCCACTCCATAAAAGGAACATTCAATGTACCCAATCAGGACGGCTGAACTGCCACAAATTAGCATTCCGTCACTGTTTGCTTGCTCTCGTGTGGAAGACCAAACGAGAAACTTCATGCAAGTCTTCACAATACAGCATCAGCTGTCCATATTCACCATTAGCTCTCCCATATCACACACAATATCCAGTGGGGTTCCCTCTGATACACTCAGGTGAACAATTTGTGATGCTTTATTGGCGCCTTAATATATCCCTGTTTGTCATAATTCAAAATCTCATATGGACTAGTTTAACAGTGAAGCTTTAACAGCGTTTCTTTTTTTGAGATTGACAGATGTGATTACTATCTGAAGAATGGAAAAGAACGACATGAAGATTTCTCAAATGAATAAAAATATAAACATTTAATAGAGTAAATAATTCATAAATAGCTAAATAGGCTACATAAAATTAAAATTAAATAAATAAATCAATAAATTATTTAATAAGTAAATAAATATGAGTAAAAAAATAAATAAATATATAAAATGACTGGGTATATAAAAATGCGTAAAAAATAAATACATACACTAATAATTAAATACATTTAAATTATTGATTAAATACGTAAATAACTAAAAATAAAATAAATAAGCTAAGTAAATACATCATAAATGCATAAAAAATTACTAAGCAAAATCTAAATAAATAATATGAATAAAAAGGTAAATAAATAACCAATTTAAATAAACAATGAATGGTATTTAAAGTAATATATGGATTATTTACAAAGTAAATGTGTATATAATCCATATAAAACAACTATGTAAATAAAAAAGTAAAACATAAATTAGTTAAATAAACAAATCAATGCATAGAAAACGGACTAAGCAAATAAATAGATACATAAAAACTAAGTAATTAAAAATAAATGATCTATATCTATATATCTAATTATCTATACGGTTCTCAAGATAACACAATCAAGCATTGACACATTTTTTGGGACATGTTCATGAGGTAAGTTCATGAGAAGAAAGAAATCACAAGGTTCATTGAAGAAAAACACAGAAGTGAAAGAATTTCAAGCAGTCAGTTGACTAGATTTGACAGTCGCTGGATAAACAATGCAACACACTTCACTCCTGCAGTTCAGATTGAAACATGTCTCCACACACTCGCTGTGATTGGCCGAGGGACTCGAGAAGAGCATTTCTCTGAGTGTCGCAACACAAACGTGCGAGTCCTTCTCCTGCCAGACATGGGAAAGGAAATAAAAAGGGGTAGGGGAGAAGACAGAAACCTGCCGACCTGTCGGGACTAGTTCTTATTCCTGCGGTTATTCGGGAGTCAGCAGCATGCCGTGGATTTCCACGAGAAAAGCCGCAAGCCTCTCGTTCCGTACAGAAACTGCAACTTCAACAACAATAAATACCATTGAGCTTAACTGAGATTTGAGCAGAAGCAGAGGCCAAAAACTTCACTAAAATAACAACAACAGCTTCAGCATCTGAACCTGCTGCTATACATGAGCATACATTTGCATACATACATACATACACTCACCTAAAGTATTATTGGGAACACCTGTTCAATTTCTCATTAATGCAATTATCTAATAAACCATTCACATGGCAGTTGCTTCAATGCATTTAGGTATGTGGTCCTGGTCAAGACAATCTGAGTATCTCACAATCTGCTCAGTTACTGGGATTTTCACGCACAACCATTTCTAGGGTTTACAAAGAATGGCGTGAAAAGGGAAAAACATCCAGTATGCGGAAGTCCTGTGGGCGAAAATGCCTTGTTGATGCTAGAGGTCAGAGGTGAATGGGCCGACTGATTCAAGCTGATAGAAGGGCAACTTTGACAAATAACCACTCGTTACAACCGAGGTATGCAGCAAAGCATTTGTGAAGCCACAACACGCACAACCTTGAGGCGGATGGGCTACAACAGCAGAAGACCCCACCGGGTACCACTCATCTCCACTACAAATAGGAAAAAGAGGCGACAATTTGCAAGAGTTCATCAAAATTGGACAGTTGAAGACTGGAAAAATGTTGCCTGGTCTGATGAGTTTCGATTTCTGTTGAGACATTCAGATGGTAGAGTCAGAATTTGGCGTAAACAGAATGAGAACATGGATCCATCATGCCTTGTTACCACTGTGCAGGCTGGTGGTGGTGGTGTAATGGATGTTTTCTTGACACACTTTAGGCCCCTTAGTGCCAATTGGGAATCGTTTAAATGCCACGGCCTACCTGAGCATTGTTTCTGACCATGTCCATCCCTTTATGGCCACCATGTCCCCATCCTCTGATGACTACATCCAGCAGGATAATGCACCATGTCACAAAGCTTCGAATCATTTCAGATTGGTTTCTTGAACATGACAATGAGTTCACTGTACTAAAATGGCCCCACAGTCACCCGATCTCAACCCAATTGAGCATCTTTGGGATGTGGTGGAACGGGAGCTTCGTGCCCTGGATGTGCATCCCACAAATCTCCATCAACTGCAAGATGCTATCCTATCAATATGGGCCAACATTTCTAAAGAATGCTTTCAGCACCTTGTTGAATCAATGCCACGTAGAATTAAGGCAGTTCTGAAGGTGAAAGGGGGTCGAACACAGTATTAGTATGGTGTTCCTAATAATCCTTTAGGTGAGTGTAGATAGGCTACACACACATATCACAAGATTTTTTTTTCCCTTTTAGATTACAAATCAACTTTGAATAACTCAAAACAAACTCTTACTTTATTCATGTATTGCTGCCAGAACTGCACAGTCACCCGTCTGGTTTGACGGCCACTGAAATCTAAGTCATCCCCACAATGCATCATGAATCAACAAAGGCCTTATTCTCAGTGAGATTTTCATAAAAACGCCAGTAGAATCCTATTACTCACAAATAACACTATGGGACACTCACATGACTGTTAAATATAGCAGCTTCTCTTTATTCCCGGAGCAATGAAATCGTCCAAATATCAGGCCAAGACAATCTCGCATCTCAAGTGAACTCTATGACTTCATTCTTGTTTCTGCCTCTTCAGCTTAAGCACAAAAAGACGACTCCGGATGGCTTTGTTCGGTGTTATTATGATATTGTGTTAGCTGGTGACAGCGTGTACGAGCGCTAATTGAGATCACGGACACAATGGCATAAATAAACAAATGTCCTTCAAGCTGAATGAGGCATCAACTCATTAGCTCACACTAACAAACAAACTACATCTGTACTCGACATCTCCAAGTACTAGGAAAAGAAAGCTAATGCTAATGACAAGCTAATGCTAGCACCAATTAGCTATACCTTTAAGGAATAGTGTGCGCAAATCACACAAACAAGGCTTTAAATTAACAGAGGCTTATTTCCAGCAACCTGGAAATTGTAGACATTTGAGATCTTAGGCCTTCAATGAGCCTTTAATGACAGAATGGGCTATTTCATTTTACAAACTTTTCCACATGTCGACATCCCACGTGTCTTGTTACAGTTGTACCACCAAAAATAGCTCAGACCATCTCATAAGCCAAAGTACACACACAGGACCAACACAAAGCCGAGAGATAAACAATGGCCACAAAATAGCCATTACAGCTTCCTGAGGAACAATATGCTGACTCTAAAACCCTGTGTGCAGATCGGCCAATGAGGGAGTGAAGTCTCTACAGCTACCACTTCCTGTTGCAAAAAAAACTACTTCCTGTTGAGGTGATCAGCTAATGGGAACTTCCTGTCTGTGGGCTGCAGAAGCATTACTTCAGAGGACTCATATAAGCATTACCTGTGAACGAAACCCTCACTGTTCTCGGCAATGCCTGAATAACAGAGAGCAGGAGTGTTAGCAGAGACGTCCTTAAAAAGAAAAAAAAGCCCTTTGCAGGGTCTGTGGCAAAAAAACCTCTCCTGTTATCTGATACTCAATGACGTAATGCACTAAAAAGCCACTTGGATCTTGAAGAAAACCACATTTTTGGCTTGATGGATTCCAAACGGTTCTCCTGCAGGGCATTTCAAGATGAATATGCCACATAAATAGGTCACTCACCGGAGATACTTTTTTCTAGTTTTTAGCATGCATGCAATGATGCGAAGGTCAAATACGCATTCAAACAAAGCAATACGGTTGTAGGAGGGGATTACGAAGAGAGCAGCTCCGGTGAAAAGGCGAGCAAACCGGTCGGACGTGCTGGTCAACGATAATTGATGCCAAGATCTGTTTACATCATAAAAATATGCATGTAGAAGCGGAGGCAATTAAGTGCAGCTTTAAAAAACATTGTCACAGTCCGTGAATTTACTAGTAATGCAGTTTAAAGACAAAACTAATTGCTACATGGGTGAGGCTTTTCAGTAGGTGACAATAAATGGTTTCCATCCACCTATTTTTATGTGCATTTTTGAATATTGCATGAAAAAAAACGCTGAAGGGAAAGGCCAAGTTTGAGCTTGATTTTTCAATCAAAATCCACATAAAAAAACTATTATGCAAACAAAAGATTGCATCTGATAAGTAAACAAGTGCATAAACTACGACGGAAACATCTACTGAATAAATTCCTTAACGCGCGTCAGAAAAGTCATGTGACTTTGTAACGGCATAACTGGACTAACCAGCAGACACAGCGAAAACCTGAAAACCTTCCAGAACTGTCTTACACCTCTGAAAGCAAGATAACTATTGCGTTTCGTCTGCACGCTCTCAAGGCGTCGGATTTTATAAACTAAATTATAGTGGCTTCATAGTGGCTTCTCCTACTGGAGCAACATACATTTTTCTTAGTGATAATTAGCGCCAGTTTATGAGGAAGTGACGATTTTGTTCTCTTTGGCCCACTGGATGGAAACGGTGTTTTATTCGCAAATGTTTAATGTGATATTGCACTTTTTCACATTTGTTAAATTCCCAACTTTCAGTGTAATACATAGCTAATTAGAACCAGTTACCTATTCCACAGTTGGTAGAAGAAAACTTGACCATTTACTAACTAGGAATAACATGCTGACGGTGGATCTTGTTGTCCAAAAGGTTATAAATGGGAGTGCAACCAAGCTCAGTGGATTTATCCGGCCAAGTGACGCGTGAAAGCCTGGACTAGAAGGAACTTTGCATTAAACCACATATGGTAACATTTCTCTCCAATACAACGGAAAGAATAATAAGTGGAATATTGTGTCCTTTTCTAACAAATCAGCACCAATTGATAGTCTTGGAAGATGGATGAGACAAACGAACTTCATAAGACCATAAAAGGCAGAGAAACCCTAAGGAGATCTGATTTCGATCATTGAGACCAGAACAAAGCTCCATCCAGACGTTTTCAATGTTCAATTGACCAGTTTCACAGGCTGCTTCTCACCACAAGCGAAGACGCAGGACTATTTGGTTATGAAGCCTCAAGACACGTCTGCCAAGGGACAATGACTATGCTGACTGCGGGGAAATGACTTCTAGTTTTCAAAAACCACAAAGACGGAGGCAAGCGTCAACACAAAACTTGCCCCCTTTCATCTCTTCCAGGACTTGCTACGCAAGTGAACTTTGCTCTGATATAAGGGCCTGAGAGATAAGAAACAAACACCAAAAGGTTTCACATGATGATATGTTGTGTACAGAAAACTTTCTGAAGTACAAAGAAGAGAAGTGAATCACGGAAGCCACGTGGGTTGGTTTTGTATCTAATAAATTGCCTGATAGATAACTTCACATGCAAGGGTGATGTCTGAAAAGGGCTGCACAATATACTGAACTATTGCAATATGCATATCGCAATGGCTTACAACAACTGCATAATTTTAATACTTCAAAAGATTACGAAAAAGAATACGTTTTAGGTTAGAGAATAGACTGGATACATGACTGTTACAGTGACATGCTTAATGTTATTAGGCGCAATAAGCAAAATACTTGCCCACACAGAAAGCCGTCTCTCAGACAGTAATCCGAAATTCAGTTCTCTTCCACAATACACACAAAATGATGTCAAAATGGCCATCTTGTGGTGAGTATGTAAACATCACCTTCTCACAAAAAGAATATAAGTATAATTAAAATGAATTTTACACACTTAAAGCATTAGCATATTGCACATCAAATATCACATCATTTAACAAGTTATCGCATATCATATTTTTCTTCAATATCACGCAGACCTAAAACTTTCCAATAGTCTGAATAAAGCCTCTAGACGATAACTAGGGATGCAGGATATATCGGCCACATTATCGGTATCGGCCGATAAATGATCATTTTTAATGTTATCGTTATCGGCCCAACAAGAACATTTAGCCGATATCTAAAAGCCGATAAATAATGTATTATTTCCTTCAGCTGAGGCACTTTAGATGTGCACTGTTCAACATGATGCTTTTAAATTGCTTGAAATATGATTGAAATCACTTTAAAAAAGGGAAAATCCAGTTAAGGTGCAAAATGTGCAGTGCAAGTCTGTCATATCGGCTACACAACATTAAAATAAGAACATCATAATTGTGTTTGTATCTTGACTTTTAATAAGGAGACTTTTTTATAATCAGGCTCTCAAAAATTGTCTAAAAATTTGGATTTAGATTTATCTGCCAATATATCGGTTATCGGCTTTCAAATATAAAGAATTATCGGTATCGGCCAAAATTGTCATATCGGTGCATCCATAACGATAACCCTTGTGCTTTGAATATTTCATGACATTACTCTAACCTTTCTCCAAATGCACTCTTTGCAAGTGTTTCGCAATGGTGACCACTTCCATAAAGCACTATGAGATCAGGGATGGGGAAGGGGTTCTGTTGAAATTTAGCAAAATAACAGAATGTGCTTGAACAGCTTTATGGGACCAAGCAATAATTTTACAACAAGAGACAAAACAACAAGAACTGCATGAGAGACGGCCCCCGAGGAAAGCCTTAAGATGTAGGTTTGCCGGTACTGCAACGTGATCTAAAAGTACAGCAAGTTGCGAGCCCACATTTCAAGCACAGGCTTGTGAGAAAGCACACTGTAAATAACTGATCTAAAGAGCTACAGTTTACAGTGAAGACTGAAAGAACCGGGGGTAAGCTGTCATTATGGTTGTTACAAAGCATTGTTCAAAGTAGAGTGCTTTTCTAGAGCCTATAATTCCAACCAAAAAGCCATTTTGTAGAAACAAGTTTACTAGGATTCAAAATCATGCACAAAATGAATACAAATACTACACAAACACCCAACTTTGGCAATCAAATTTAGAGATATTACATGTTATTACACTACCATTTTTAGGGGTGGCAAGTTCTAAGTTTGACAACTACAAACGGCAAACCCATCAACTGATTCGTTTATCTTCACCCTTTTACAACAAACCATGTGAAAGATTTTAAAACTCAAGAGGCTTGAGCTTAGAGTCTGCACAGAGTCAAATGTAAGATGACATTTAGAAACAGTTTAACCATCCAACATCCTTAAATCCTCAAACAAATTGTCTAAACCCCAATTTAATTATTGTAGGCCTGTCTTGCGAATGTTCAACATACCGTACTTTTCCACACCCTACAATTTCAACCAAAGAGATATTTTGTGGAAGTGAGTCTTCAAAGGTATAAATCTGATGCATAATGCTTAAATAAAGATAAAATACTACACAAGAAAACCCAACATTGACGATCAAATGTGTGGTTCTTACATGCCATTATAATTTTTAGAGGTTGACAAGGTTGACAAACCCACCAATTTACTTCTTGTACCCTTCCAATACACTAGAACATAACATCTGATAGGTCTCAAAACTCTCGGGACTAAAGCTCAGAGAATCTGTCCAAGAGGAAGTTCTCTTTCTACCATCCCATGTCCCAGTAAGTCCTTAAAACGAATCTACGGATACAGAATTCCCTTACGAATGTTGTGAAACATGCAACCAAACCCCATTCGCATCAAGGTGTTGATAATCTTACCTCAAGCACAGGTCCTGCACCCAAGATGGTTCGTTCCACGCCGCTTGCGTAACCCTTCTGACTGAGGGCGGTCAAGCAGTGAATGAGGAAGTTAGTGCTTTGCGTTTTGCCTGATCCACTCTCTCCTGAGATAACGATACACTGGTTGACGTGCTTGCGCAACATGGCATAGTAGGCCACATCGGCAATTGCAAAAATATGGGGTTCCAGCTTGCCCAACTGGTGGTTTTCGTACATTTTGACGTATTTGGGGTTGTAAATGGGCAAGAACTTAAAGGGGTTGATGGCAACGAGAATGCTGCCAGCGTACGTGTAGATCTTCTTCTTTTGAAAGCGATTGCGAAGGTTATCCAAGATGGTGTCCTCACTGAGGACCGGAAGGTTGCAGAGGTCCTCAAAGTCCTCCTGCTTTGGTGGGAGGAAACCCCGAGCCACCAGTCGCTTGGCCTCCTGCTCATTTGCCACGGCGGGCAGGTGCACATAACGGATGGAGCCATCACAGTTTCGCTCCTGCAGCAGAAAGTAAAACCCCTCGTTCCGAGAATGCTGTTCCTGGGCTTTCCTTGGCCAGAGAAGGACCCTGTGGACAGGAAGATCGGCTCGACTCCAGCACCCACTCCTCCCCGCCACACTCCTTCACCTCCGCCAAGACATATCGCTTGCTGGCGTCCAGTCCGAGGACCGTTGCCACATCTTGGATGACGGTAGCAGCGGTGGCCTCCTTGGTGACTCTGACTGTACAGCACGACGCCGTCTCTCGAGCCAGTCGGGGTATATCTGAAGTTCGTAGGCCTTTCCATCTTGGCTAGTCATCCCATCGCCATCTTTGACACTCATTCTGACTCAGGACGAGCCCCTTCAGCATTACGTACTGCCTTCGCAACCACCATCTATCACCTGGAAAAGAGGATGCATGGAATTAGGCCTGCGACTAAGTCAACTAACATGAGTGATTAATCGATTGCTTCTTCAATTAAGAAGTACATAAAACGTACAAATATGATTCAAGTAAAAAAGAATGGAGTTAAAACACCTACATTGAATAATTGCAGAATACCCTGTGGCCATTTTTCAAATCTATATTCTTTAGTGCTATCAAATCGAATTTGCGATTAATCGCATCTAACATAAAGGTTTGTCAAGTTGATTATTCGCAATTAATCTATTTGATGGCATTTTGTTCCTAGAAAGGTACAGATGTTCCCTACAGAAAAGCAACATTTATTGACAAAGGTTGTCCTTGACAGCACACAGTGTCATTCGTCAACAACCATTTTAAGTGATTTTATTGATTAGTAATTGCAGTCCTACATCATGCCCTGGCCTACTTTGTTTCTTTCTATTAACCTTCCATTTTCTGCTTTGAAACGAGTTCCAGCAAGTCTCATTCATCTCAATTAGATCAATCATTTGTAAACGAGCTTCTGGATTTAATTGAATGGAGATAAGGTGCCATTACCATTATTCGAATGAACCTAATTGCCCCATCTCTTATTTGTCAGGCCTGCAGCTCTCCATCTGACCTGATTATTCATGGCATCTGACTCAGACTAAACAGTTCCTTTATTTAATCTCCCTAAAGCGTGTCCCTGCAAAAAACTCTGATCACGAGTGGAAATTGTATCTGTATAGCAAAGAGTCTCACAGGAAACTGTGGTCACGGTTAGTCTGTGTGTT
>JAQIUQ010000383.1:0-145000 GCA_030378365.1 Hybognathus amarus | reverse complement strand
ACTGCGCGCCGTCTTCCGCGGCCCTCACTCGTCCGCTCGCCACAGTAAACATGATGAATGGCGACTGTAGAACACGATCCCCAGACATTTGGGCGATCTTCGAAGCTACATTTCACGCAGACTCGACTAGATAGCTCGACTTCTGTTTAAACGACTGCGCTCTGTTACCGGGTAGGCTTGGCCTCTGTAGGGCAGCGAAGCAAGTGCATTCTGGGAGTTGTTGTCTTTCATCCACATAAGCCAAAAATACATTTTCTGGCTTTTCTCAGTCTGAAAGCTCCAAATTCAAAAAATAATTTCACATTTCTTCTACATAAATGACCCATTTTAAATACACATTCATCTTTCCAGAGGTGAAGTATCACTGACACTGAACAATGTAATTTTTTTGCAGAGTGACACAATAAGGTGCAACTATTTTCCATAAAACACAATACAGATTTTAAGCAGTTTATGTATTATCTGGAAATCAAATCAATGATCTTGGTGATGCAAGATTATAATCGCAAATATGACAGTAATAGTAGTAAAATAGTAATAGTGACAAGGCCAAATGTGCACAAAATTATTGTTTTGCTGTTACAACAAGGATTTACTAAAGACCAAAGTGAAAAATTAGCGCTTAAGAGACATGGACAGGGTTATTTTTCCAGCTGACCTTATGGCACATGCATTTGTTGGAGTTTTTCTTACAGACGGGAAATTTATGGGAGGAGAGTATTTAAATTAATCATGCAAGGTGATTTACTAATGTTTGCGCAAGTGAATTTACAGTTTACCAAAAAAGCATGTTTTAAACCAAACGCTAAGGCTAATTTGCGCTGAACTTGGTGAATTGCGTTGATCATTACGGAAGTGATCTGCATCTGTGTTCTTTAATTTCCGCATCTTTAGTAGATCAAGCACAGAACTTCCAAATCCCATCGGCTTTTTCTGGGAATGCGCTTTCACGTTAATTTGCCCTGTTTGGTAAAACTGGGTCTAAAGTCAAATGAAGAAATAAAATCTAAAAGCCCATTTTAGCCCAGCTAAAGCCCCAGTTTCATTAAAGCAAGGTCATGTAATGTAAAGAGGCAACAGTGGGTCCTGGGAGAAATCAACTCCAGTCTGAGTGGAGCTCAATAAAACATCGGCAGTAGTTTCCACAGCGGGACACAATCTCAACGGCCTGGACCTCCTGCAGACGCACATGTGCTCCAGCTTTAGTTTCACCATCCTATCCCACCACAGGAACAAGCACTTACTGGAGACAAAGAAGCCGTACTATCTCCAAAAGCAGCAGATATCCAGAAAGAGGCTTCAGTGATACAAATCACTCTCTAATAATGCTTTAAACTACAGTTTTATTGACTCCTATGTAACTTGAGCTAGTGTTATACATGTTTGCACAACCAAAATGACGAATGCATGGATACTTTGTCACCATGAAAGGAATATTGCAGTATTTATTATACATGATTAATCGATTCACTTCATAATTGTATGTGCCTCGTAAACTTGAATGAGAATAACTTCCCTTCCCTCTTGCAGGATCTCTTTCCTTCTCCTCTTTAAAGATGAGGGCGGGGCAACCTGTCAATCACATGAGATCCACCAATAGCAAACCACAACATTCCAATCTATTCCCCACGGACAACATCAAGCCCCGCCCACATTCGTTCTTGTGCCAGATGCTGTTTCCCTTGAATGTACGTCACATTCTAGGGAAACAGAACTGCAACTACTGTTTCAAGCCGACTTTATTAAAAGGTAGGCCTATTTTTGTGCATTTTTACCAATTAAAATTGCATGTCCTCCATATACTTCAACTGTTTGCCATTGGTCAGTCAAACACATTATTGCAATATGAGAACGTATTTAAACCCCAAACTAGAACTTGAAACTAACGGTTATGTTAAGGGCGGGGCTTTTCCCAAACACGATCGAAGCGCTTGACCAATGACAACACACTGCTCCAGCCGACCAATCACAGCACAGTGTGCCTTT
The DNA here is from genome assembly GCA_030378365.1 of Hybognathus amarus. Taxonomy (NCBI): domain Eukaryota; kingdom Metazoa; phylum Chordata; class Actinopteri; order Cypriniformes; family Leuciscidae; genus Hybognathus; species Hybognathus amarus. Next base: position 143,014 of record JAQIUQ010000383.1, on the reverse strand, counting down.
CAGAAGGAGGGGCTTCATAGAGACAAGGAAGTAAACAGAGCGTTACTGACAGACTGAGAAGAGAGGAGCCGCAACAATGGAGAATATGAGGAGAATAATCAACATTTAAACATGAAAATCTAGTAGAGCCCAAAAAATCTTTAAATTGCAAAGCGTTTTAAAAAAGAAAGAAAAATCACACTTTCATCTTTCTTTTGAGATGTAAATGACTCAAAATGACTCTTTGTGCAGAGTATAATGACTGTTTTGAATGTTATCAAATCATGTCGTATCCGATTGAACACGCGCACTCTGTGCCATTTGCATGCAAACACTCTCCTGGACGCGCCTGAGAAAACACGGGCCTCCTAAACGCTCCAGGGCAAAAACACTGCATACAATACTGACAAAAAAGGCCAGAGAGTTAATGAGGAGCAGCCAGATATACAGACTCCATATGAACCGGCATGACGCGAGACCGAGATAAGCTTACATTTTTGATCCTAAAGGTCACCTCTGTCCAAGGGGAATTGCTGATTATGATCCAAAGAAAGCAGAACGTGCATCTCATGTGAAAAACCATGGGGGAGGAGGAAAGAAAGTCAAGGAATAGCTCATATAAACAGTTCGAACATGAGCCTCTTTGTTAAGATTAATTTAAATAACTGATGTTTCCTTGCTTTACTAGTTTTCCTGCTTGAATGTTGATTATTTTCCTCATATTCTCCATTGTTGCGGCTCCTCTCTTCCCAGTCTGTCAGTAACGCTTTGTTTACTTCCTGTCTCTATGAAGCCCCTCCTTCTCAAAAGCACACTGTGCTCTGATTGGTCGGCTGGATCAGTGTTGGTAGAGTGTGTTTGGGAAATGTCCCGCCCCTTACTATAACCACCAGTTTCAATAGACTACTAACTCAACCAGACCTCGCCCCTTTATGCTGCGTATGAATTATGTAAATTAGGAATATTGTGACGTGTTCGTTCCCGTATCGAGACTAAAAACTCAAGACTACAATGGAGGCGTTTCAGAAGTTCAGAAACACTGACACTAATATAGAGATTAACACCCTTTGGAGTGGCTTTTTCATGCTCAAACAGTAACATTTCTCACATTCTCAGTAACAATAATTGCTTACTTTGACTGAATTTTAAAGTCTTAAATCTACAGAAAACACAAGTATATGTGTGCATTTTGCAGCTAAATACTTAACCTAAAGTACAGGTCAGTCAGTGCTGTTTTCAAAAACACCACCAATTAGTCTTAAAAAAGTGGTCAAACAGAAGCATCATGTCGCTCTGAAAACATCTTGAAGACATTAACTGCTCCTCCTAAATCTCCTGATATTACGGCCCCAGACTCCGTTTGGCTCTTTAAGTGCTTGCCAATCACTGAATGTTTCTGTTGGTCGGGCGCTCGCAGTCATTACACGAGCTCTGGGATTAGCTGGCATATCCAGAAGGAATGTCGCGTCACCGGCAGCCTCGCCTCGATGACTTACTTTTGCCTGTGTGGCGTTCAGCATGAGAACCAAAAACACTCTTATTTTCACTGAGGTTGAGGGTTGATGTTTCTTCCTCGGCTGCACAAACATCAAGAAACTAATAAACATAAAAACAATTTACTTATGTTATCGGGGTCGGTAACATTTTGTATGCTTTTTACGGATTTTTAAACAGGTCTGTTGTGCTCAGCTAGTCAAAATTACTGTAAAAACAGTATTGTAAAATATAAATGTAGAATAACTGTTTTATATTGTAACATATTGTAAAACGCAATTTATTCCTGTGATGCAAAGCTGAATTTTTATTATCACTACTCCAATGTCACATGATCCTTCTGAAATCATTCTAATGCTGATTTGCTGCTCAAAGAATAAAAAATAATTAAAAAACATTTCTAAATTATCTTTAATGTTGAAAACAGTGCAGCTTCATCTTTTTGTGGAAACCAAAAAATTTTTCAACAGTATTTGTATTAAATAGAAATCTTTAGTAACATTATAAAAATATCATTACTGTCACTTTTGATTGATTTAATGCATCCATGCTGAATAAAAGTACTAATTTCTAATAAAATAAACTAATATGACCCTAAACTTTAGGGGTCTTAATATATCAACAAAAAAAATATGTAAAGTATATTTAAGGGCCATCTACACTGAAATGAAAAAGAAATGTTGTTTTAACCCAACTTTGGGTCATATATATAGACAAATCCAGCCATTGGGTTATTTTAATTACATTTGATTACATTTTAACCCAACTTTTGGGTTTGTCCATATTTGACTCAAACCCAATGGCTCAAAAAAAAAAACTCACTATATACACGCACTCTAAAAAATTTGGGTCAAATATGGACAAATGTTCAAATGTTGGGTTAAAAATGTAATTTAAAAAATATCACAGTTGAAGGTGAAAGTTGAAGTTGGGTTAAATTTTTTTATTATATTTTAAGGGTTCATCCATATTAAAACAACCCAGCATTGTTTAGTGTGTATTGTGCATTACATGCATGACAATCATATAAATTTACCCCCAAATTTCTCATTAACATTATGAAAAAATCATTGTGACAGATTTAAATCAACAAAATATCCAATATAACAACATAATACTATTTTAACCTGGCTCCAATTTTAATCATAACATGCATTATACACGTTTGAATTTGGGGAACATACTGACATATGAAATTAATATCACAATGGAAAAAGGTTTCTGTCGTCAACACAACATATTTTCGATTGATTTATTTTATGAGCGTTCACACATGAGGTCATCGTGTTAATGGACGGCCCATTTCGCGGGCTTAAAACCTCCTGCGTCGTGTTTACATCAAATGAAGAGGAGAATGGCGCAATGTCTGCCCGTTTACTAAACAAACAGCGTCGATAATCAAGCAAAAGTCAACAGAAATCTCACAGCTGCTTGTGGACGCTAACATCCACGGTTAATGAGCTCGACTCGACTGACTGAGGGGGCGTTTTATGAAGTCTCTGGCTCTCCAACCTCTCCGGCCACTTTCCACTCAGACACACGCTTCCTGCATGAGATCAATACAGTCCAACATCAAAACCACACCATTATCAACCCGCTGACACCAGCGCAAATGCAGACTCCCATTCATCTCCGGGACAGTATTTCTCGGGCACATTGTCTCTCTGACTAAAGGTTAGACAATTAATGCTCGTTATTCGGCTGACCTAAACAGTCAGAAATGTCAGGCTAACGCTGTTTTGAAGGGGTTAATGCAAAACAGAGACCGAATGTGTGTCGGCTAGACTCATTTCTTCATGTGCTCTATAATTAGGGTTATTTATAAACTTGGATTGGACGAGGAGAAACTGCTAGCAAGACCGTCCAAGCTTAGCTTTAACAATTTCCGTCCGCTCCTACCACGTGTGCGTCATCGCGAGTGAGCGCCGCAAAGTTTGCTTGATCCTTGAAAGCTTTTATCTCCTTCTCAACCCCCCTCCAAAAACCGACACACCCATAATGCATCGCTGTCAGGCCACTTTGGGGCAACTTCTAGATTAAAAGCCTGTCTTTACCACAGTGAAACAGATGAGTGACCGGACCACGAAGGATGTTTCACTAAATTAGGGAAGCATTCCACTGCCATCTGCAAGTCTTGCAGATTTTCGAGAGGAAGACGGCTTCTTTGTGAACCTCAAGGAGAAAATGGATATCTAATTCTTGCCATCTGCTCATCAATACTCATTACTGGGCTGTTATGATGGATGAATATGAAGCCACTGCCTGGTTTATTTATCACCAATGGCTTCATATTCATGCAATACAGGGGAAAAAATTAAGAGTTCAGATGCAAAAGCCTCTAAATGCCATTTGAAATTTTCTTCTAAAATGACCATTTTTATCAAGCTTGTATATTTAAGTTCAGTAATTTCACTTAAATGACAATTCATAGGTAATCTTCATTGCCATTTAAACGAAATTACTGAACTTAATATACAAGCTTGATAAAAATTATCATTTTAGAAAAAATTTCAAATGGCACTTAGAGGCTTTTGCATCTGAACTCTTCAATAAGCCTAGGGTTTCACATAGTTTGCCTGCAAGTAAAAATATAAATAAATGATATAGTAGTTTTAATAAACTTAAGTAGCTATGTTAGATTCATTTCTGCAAGTAATTGATTCTCAGAAGTCAATCAATTCAAAACTCCAATGCATCAAATATTTAGCAAAAATTGTAGTCAGCATTTTTCATAAAGGTTTTAGTACAAATAGAAGCATTCTAGAAAATATACTGTGGTTTGTTTATGGTTAAATATTCTTTTTAAACAAACTGAACAAAAAAAACGTTGAGACTGTTTGTACTTTGAAATGATAAGTTGAAGAATTTTTTTCTCATATTTATATATATTTAAGCAAAAAAAAATTATTTCAAAATACTTGACAGCTGAAATATTGATTTTATTTAAGGCCATCAAAGTTTTAGTAAAATGTATGTACAAATAATACTGTAGTTATATTACTACATTTAAAATAAATAAAAATGAATATTGATAAAAAGCCATTTTAGAGCAAAATACAACTACTGAGTTATATATTAAATATTTAAGGCTAAAAAAAATATTGTGATATTTGAACAGAGATACTGCCCAGCCCTACTTCCAGGTCTCTCATTCAGTGGTTCCCTTTCACGTCAGTGCACATATGGTGCAACAAAAAAGCTTTGTGGGCCGCCCTCTCAACTTCACAATAACCCTTTAACAAAAAAAAAAAAGAAAAAAAAAGTGAAAGAGTAAATAGGGCAGGGACACCCAGCCGTATAACACTCCTGGCAACCTGAATTTCCTATGACTGTCTACATTCATCAGCATATGTACTTCCTGTTCACGTCGCCAAGTCACTGAAGAGTTTCTCAATATGAACCACCCCTCTATTATGCTGTTCGCCGTCACGTTACATAAAGTACAAATCATTAAAGTCAACACAAAACACAGGTGCAGTTATAAGCTAATGTAGATCCTCTCAAAATGACCAAACATTAGCCAGTATTTTGGGATTAATATAAAGACAAACATTCTTATTTGGAGTGACATGCACATAATATTAGTGTTGACGAAAGTACAGACTTCGGTACCAAAAGTCGGTTCTGAAATTTAAAAATGTGACGACACCAGCATTTCCCTCTAACATTTTGAGTGCTGTTTAATTGATTTCTTAAACAACTATGAATGTTGTGTTCACAAGCTAAACATATCGGTTCTCTGATTGGCCATTGTGTTCAGGAACGCAACATATATGTCTGTGATTGGATACAATGATCAACTTTTCAAAAACCAAGTTACACTCAACATGTCTCTGATTGGCCATTCGCTCCTGTATGTACCTGTGTCAGCACTCGGTAACTTGGTTTTTGAAGCGTTGATCATTGTAGCCAATCACAGACATATATGTTAGACACAGACATATCTGTGATTGGCTACAATGATCAATCAGAGACATGTATATGTAAAGAGTGAGAACGCAATGGCCAATCAGAGACACTGTATGTTGAGCGTGTGAACCAAATGGCCAATCAGAGACATGTGTGTTGAGCGTGTGAACGCAATGGCCAATCAGAGACATGTATGTTGATCGTGTGAACGCAATGGCCAATCAGAGACATACATGTTGATCGTGTGAACGCAATGGCCAATCAGAGACATGTATGTTGATCGTGTGAACGCAATGGCCAATCAGAGACATACATGTTGATCGTGTGAAAGCAATGGCCAATCAGAGACATGTATGCTGAGCATGTGAACGCAATGGCCAATCAGAGACATGTATGTTGAGCGTGTGAACGCAATGGCCAATCAGAGACATACATGTTGATCGTGTGAACGCAATGGCCAATCAGAGACATGTATGTTGAGCGTGTGAACGCAATGGCCAATCAGAGACATGCATGTTGAGCGTGTGAACGCAATGGCCAATCAGAGACATGTATGCTGAGCGTGTGAACGCAATGGCCAATCAGAGACATGCATGTTGAGCGTGTGAACGCAATGGCCAATCAGAGACACTGTATGTTGAGCATGTGAACGCAATGGCCAATCAGAGACACTGTATGTTGAGCGTGTGAACGCAATGGCCAATCAGAGACATACATGTTGATCGTGTGAACGCAATGGCCAATCAGAGACATGTATGTTGAGTCGTGTGAACCAAATGGCCAATCAGAGACACGTATATGTTGATCGTGCTGAACGCAATGGCCAATCAGAGACACGTGTATGTTGAGCGTGTGAACGCAATGGCCAATCAGAGACATGTATGTTGAGCGTGTGAACGCAATGGCCAATCAGAGACACGTATGTTGATCGTGTGAACGCAATGGCCAATCAGAGAAACGTATGTTGAGCGTGTGAATGCAATGGCCAATCAGAGACATACATGTTGAGCGTGTGAACCAAATGGCTAATCAGAGACACGTATGTTGATCGTGTGAATGCAATGGCCAATCAGAGACATATATGTTGAGCGTGTGAACGCAATGGTCAATCAGAGACATGTATGTTGATCGTGTGAACCAAATGGCCAACTAGAGGTGTTTAAAGAATCTGTAAAAAGGCGCTAAAAATGCTAAAGGGAAATGCTGGATTTGTCACATTTTTTAAATTTCAGTAATAACTTGGTACCCAAGTCAGTACTTTTGTCAACATGAGCACAATATGAATTGTTCACAATAAGACCAGGAACATGGATTGAAAAGTACATTCCGATTTTATGATGTCTTTAAAGGTTGTTAAATTAGACACATACTTTGAACATATACAGATCTTCATTTGCTTTGAGGAAAGAGGTGTTTTCTCATTCACACACAAAAATAACATTAACACATGACACGCAAAAATTTCTCTCGCTTCCTGTTAAGTTTCTGTTCTTGGTGATGATGATGATGGGTTATTTCCATGGCTGTTCATCACAGACAGTAGGAGGATAGAAGTCAGTCATAGTTGAAGAAAAAGGCCAACCCTAAAGTCCAGACAGGGGTGACCACCATCCCATTGGTTTTTCCAAAGACAATAATGATTTACAGGGCTTTGTATTATGATGCTAATATGCAAACACTTGAAGCTTTATGACTAATCTTAAATGTGACCATAAATAAGTATTAGCAACAAACCCCATTGTGGGTCAGAATTCTGACATATGAAAAACACAATGAAGTACAATGCAACAAGTAAGACGTTCAACCCGGGATCCCAACAGGGTTTATATCCATTGAATTCATTCACGAAGCACAGATTGTATCATTGAGAAATATTAAACAAGAGTTCAGATTTATGTACAATGAACGACCACAACAAAGCGGGAAATCAATGATTAAAGGTTACATTGTATCAATCTAACAAAGGCGCAATCCGGAAGTTCGCTAAATATCGAGCCCTTTCGCAGCGAACGTACTTTTATCGTTTATTAATGTGCCTGTGAGTTACTTACTACCTTAACCGCTATTTTCGAGAAAATATTTAAGTTACTTTGATCAGAAATGTTGCAAATGATTTTGAAACAAAAGCCTTTTCACTTCCAGCCACCCGGAAAGTTTCTGTTCGCCGCCGCGGACTCGAAAACAACTCGAATAAATGAAATAATAAAAACAGCCGGTAAACTTACCTTGATGTGTGCGTGTTGTGCTGAATGAAGCTTCTCATCTTTCATAAGTTAATAAATGTGTCTGCTCGTTTGTCTCCGTGTGTTTGTGTGAACGTGTTTGCGGCTCCTCCTCTTCATCCAGTAGGTCGCCCCTTCATCAGTTTTATCCAGACAGGTTTATTTCCACCCCAGAGATCTTTTTAAAAACATAACCCAGAGATATGAGTCCGGAGAGGACACACGGACATGGTGAATGCGATCCGAGAGCTTTGTGCTGTCGATCTACAAACACACAGCCAGGAAAACTTCTCTCGTGTGGAACAGATGCTGAACAGCGCCGCCTGGCGGATGAAAGGGAACTGCAGCCGGACCAGGGTTGTTCCTTCCTAATTGTAAATATTATTCAGGCTTCTTTGTAAATATTTCTAGGCTACATATGCACCGTCAATTTTACGTTACGTTACTTTTAACTTTTTAAAATTTTTAAATCGAACTCTGTTTTGGCATTAAACAAGGCATTGTCATTCCAAGAAACGTATAAAGAAACTCAAATAGGCGTTTCTGAGTTACCATGATGTTCGAAAGACTATTTCTAAGCTATCCGTCTGGTAAAGGTGAGCAGAGAGCAAAGCCTTGTGGTTAAACGCGAGAAGTGCAGCGTGTCTGAAATAACAGAAATGTGATTACATTAAACTACAGATAGATGTCAGTAGAAATTCAGATACTGAACAATGCCAAGGTCCTTCAGAGTCGATCAGCCCTACTACACGCACACTACGCAAGTTATGTAGGGCCCCGCAAATTACTCAGGCCCCGCCTCCCCCTCGTGTCAAAGCGCTTCAATCAAAGTTTACCACATCGAGGAGAAAGTAAAGCGGAACAATCTTTCTCGTCACGAAAAGAGAGAGAATAAACACAATGACTGTGAATTGTGTTCTCCTCTCCAAAAGTTTGATGTCAGCAAAGAACAGTAAAGTTTATGTGCATCTCCCTCTAGTATATCTTTTAGTCTGTCTCACTTATGCCGACCACTTCCAGGGCTGTGTTCTGTGACTTTGTGCCTGACAAAAAGTGAGAGTGAAATAGCTACAATTATTTATTACGTTTGATAATCCAAAGGGCAACGGTGTTTGTTTAGAAACTGCAGCTCGGAAAAGATAACCGCGTCGCGCGTTAACACGCGTTGCGCGTGCACGAAATGAAACGCGCACGTTCCAGAAGCACATACTTTTAAAACAAGACAATGATTAGGCTATAGTCTCCAAGTCAGTTTAGTCACAACTCTGCAATAGAGCAAGATGGAACGCAATGTACTGACATTGACATTGTATTAATATTGCATTTGTGCAGGGATGCACATCTCTCAGTAAATAATCAAGTGTCAACAATTGCTTTTATCATTTAAAACACAGTGGCAAGCCATTTGAGCTTTTATTCATTTATAGGATGCATTTTTGATATCCATAATTCAATTTGTACTAAAATGTGAATTCTTGAAACTACCTTTTCGAGTAACAATGTCTATAGCCTATCTGATATCAGGAATTACATTTTCATGGGGGAGGGAGGATTGTAGTTGGAAAACTGGGGTGTCAGGTGTGTCTGTGCCTGGTAGGACGGGAGGTCAGTATCGGCTCTAAAGACATAACTTGTTTAATGATTGAAGGCATCTAAAGAATAATGGCCTACATTTTAAGCGCTTTCTATCTCACTTTTTATTAGTGTATTTTTCATTTTAAACTGAATGTGTAAACTCTTATATTATTTGAGATTGTTTCTTTGTCCAGATTCTAGTTCTGCTTAAAGACATTCATCAACTAATATCATGCTTTATCAAGGTGCATGCTGGGATGTTTTTAAACCGCAACACTTTGAGCATCTGCAAAAACCAATCAGGTTCGTTCTCTACACTTGAATGCAGGTCTACTTGAAACTCACTTGTTTACAGTGACGTTAAAATGACACTTACTTGTTATGTAGCTAATCCTACAATAAAACACTGCTGTGCACTAAGGAAAAAAAGGCAAAAAAGCTCTGATGACCGAGGCACTCCTTACTTTAAAATGTCTTTATTCAACAGTTGACAAGTCCTAAATGGACAAGTTCAAAGGCCTAAAAAGCCTTTTTAGGCCTTTTAAACTTGTCCATTTAAGAGCTTTTTTGCCTTTTTTTTTCTCTAGTGTCTGACCTTGGACCAGAAGAGCACCCAGTCTAACACTTTTCTAATAAGAAGGAATTGAGCACGCCACTCATCTTGAATCCATACTGCTGTGCACTTTCAGATGTTTCGTGTGTTTCCACTTCCAGGTGTCTGCTTGAATCTTTCCTGAAGCTGTAAACAACTTATTTATCACGCAGGTTCAGTTTGTGCTGACGTGATCATGTTTAATAGTGACACTCTTTGTCTTTTTTGTGGCTTTTTCTGATAACACCTTTTTTATTTTCAGAGTTGAATGTCGCGAGGGCGTTGGCAACTGTGAAGGGAGTTGCTTCTTACCTCAGGATGTGGTAGTTTCAGAAGTCCCCCTCCTTTATCTCTACAGTTTAATACAAACACAAATTAAGAAAAGAAACTGTCTGATTCTACTCTGATGTTTAAAATGGTTTTGTAGGACATGCAGCAAATAAATCATGCATAGACAACAAAAATAAAGGACTAAATCAGTTAATTTTCACTCAGGTATAAATCATTATGAAAACTGTAATGGATTATTGCACATCCAAAATATTTATGATTGGCAAGCATTCCCTTGTCAGTATTGGAAAATTTAGGAAAAAAAATATGTAAACTAAAAAATGTGGAGGCATTTGGAAACATTTTTTATTGGAAAATTTAGGGAATTGAAAATGTTGTTGATTGAAAATGTAATGCATATTAAACAGACATGTGGATGATTTATGTTTGCAAGTGTGTGTGTGTGTTTCCACCCAGCTGGCTGAGGTGAAAACAGTAAGGGAGGAGGCCACATCTACTAGGTCATCATGCTTCCTGTTTGCTGACTGGCTTCTGAGAAATGTCAGTTAAAGCAACTTGAAAACTGTTGTAAGGATATTCGTGTAGCATCAGTGCATTTAAAGGGTCTTGCAAAATGTTTTCATTACTGCAACACGTGCTGACTAGAAACTACTATGGCTTCCTGTAGTAGTACTAAATCATTGTTGTCCATTAAAATATTTTATTGCAAATATAATATTGTAAATTGTTTAATAAATGGAAACCATTATGTGTATATTTATTTAAAAATGAATATATATTTAATATTGCTTGTTTTTTATAAGTACACATTTTTGTAATTTGATTTCTTCTCTTATATTTCACTGTGTTTTTTCAGGCTGTGCAAATAGTGTTCACACAGACAAAATGTACAAAATGTACAATATTCTTTACCAAATCCTATTGCATAAAGTGCAACTTGATTTTTCTCATGGTAAACCATGATTTGCCCATATTCTGGGAAGATGTCACAATTGTGCATTTTAGAAACAATGTAGAAACTGATAATTTTGTAGCTTTCTCCATTGGGTGTGTCAAAAAAGAAAGCTTCCTTCCTTGTTAGTGCAGGATATATAATGGTTCAGAGACCCAGCGCTCGAGCTTTCTGCATCAGAGCATGGCTCATTACCAATTCCACCAGCATTACTAATAAGAGGTGAGTTAAAATGCATTAGCAAAATGTCCTTAGTTTTTATTTTGAAAAAAAAATCATATGCATATTAATTTATCAATGTCTTTTATGAACTATTTAGTAGTAATTTGAAAATGTTTATTATTGAGATGAAAACCTGTTATTGTATTGGCTTTTAACATGAAAAATATAATTATTCCATTTAAATGAAGCATTATATTAAGCAAAATGTTTATTTGTTTATTGTTTTATTGCACGTGTTGGCTCTTTAAACCTGGCCACGCTGAAATACCCTCTTAACCACAACAGCAGTAGTGAAACTAGAGATATTTAAATGTACTGTACACATGGGCAGATGAAATTAGGTCAAGCTCAAGATGCGTTTACTTCTAAAATAACACTTTTAGAAATATAAAAAAACATGAAAATACTTATTTTAATTATTCCTTCCTTTTCTCATCATTATTCTGTATTTTGTGGGCGGTGGTGTAATCTGCGGTTACCAAATCTGGTAACCGAAACAGGCACCGCAAATAGCAATTTCTGTAGTGACACCCTTGTACGCTTGAGCAAGACAATGCAAGTGGGACTCTCCCAGTATGTGAACTCGCAAGTCAGATTAATTTTTATAATCACATGGCATCATGCTAGCTTGGTGAAATTTGCATTTCACAGCCATCACCTTTAGGTCGATGGTGATTTTACCAAGTAAGATGTGTTCCTGGATTGACAAAATCATAGCATACATTTATTAAAAATAAAGATTTTTTTTGGCATCTATGTTTCTATAAAGAACCTTAAACATCTATGGAAACTTTCCATTGTATTAAGTGGAAAAATGTTCTTTAGATCATTCAAGTTCTTCACAGTGGTTCTTCTATGGCAAAAACTTTTTTTTAACCTTTATTTTTATTTTATTTTGAGACAAGACGTTCTTAGAAACATGGAAAAAGGTTCTTAAGATTATTAAAATGTTCTTCACACTAAGAAGAAAATTATTCTTATAAAAACAGTGTAAATTTACATATAAAGCATATTAAAAACACCATATAGACACTAATACCCCTTTTTCCACCAAGGCAGAGCTGGTGCTGGTTCGGAGCCAGAGCCTAGTTTCAAATCAGTTCTTTGATTTTCAACCACCAAAGCACCAGCTCCGAACCAGTAAAAGTGGTTCTTAAGTAGCACCAAATCATTGCTGGTCTAGAAGTAAGAACCGCTAACGTCAGCGGCTGGGGGCGGAGTTACCCTGACCAACACGACGAATAGAAACTTGTGACCGCCATTTTTAAAATAGCACCTAATCATGCTAATAGCAGCTCGATTGTGATCTCTGTTAATGTAAATTACGGCGAGCTGCACGAACGTGCTGGATTCGCTGTGTTTGGATACCGATGTAGGTTTGCAAAGCCATGAGCATAAATAGTAACGCAACAACCGCCAATGTTGATGGAAGGCTTGTTCGGAGCGGCGTGGAGAGCATACAACCCCTGCTTTTGAATCAAATCTTTTTCTAATGTTTTTCTGATTCACTCTCGCAGTTCGAGATTCGCAGTGCCGAACCGTCTCGAACAAGCCTGGTGTGTTTGTGTGTGCCACGTTAGCGTTGCTGGGCAACATGAGATGTAGACAGTGATGTAAGATCTGGCTCTGTGATGGCTCTCTAGCCTGTGGAAAGGCAAATCGGTTCTTTGAAAGCTCGTCAGTCGAACCACACCTGGTTCTTGTTGGTGGAAAGGGGTAATAGACCCCTTGATTTTTAGAAACTTTAAAACTTTTAATATTTATTCAGTTCATGAACCCACTAAGAAATCAATTCACTTCTAACAAATTGTTTTCCATCAGGTTGTTCCGAGAGGGAAAGGTTAATCAGGACGTATTCCCAAGGAGCCGGAGTCTGATTGCCTGGAGTCCGATTGCATCGACGACCGAATCGACCCCAGCGAGATTCAACTCCACGCTCCTGCCGTTCACACCATGGATGTCCTGCGATCTTTCAGCTCCGCCTCTTCCTGTCCAGACGTCTACAACTGGACCCACAACAGCCTGATCCTGGGGCACTACAACTTCACCGGGCGCCTCCAGCACCGCAAGCCCTCGAAGAGCAGCGTCAGCGCCGTCACCGTCCTGTTCCTGATCTTCAGCGTCTTAATCATCTTGGAGAACCTCATGGTGCTGTTAGCGGTGCTGTTCGGCGTACGTCTGCGTCATCGTTGGATATTCATCTGCATCGCCAACATCGCACTGAGCGACCTACTGACGGGATGTGCCTACGTGGTCAACATCTGCATGTCCGGCGAACGCACTTTCAAGCTAAGCCCAGTTCTGTGGTTGTTCCGTGAAGGACTTCTGTTTGTGGCGTTAGCGGCGTCCATATTCAGCCTGCTCTTGATCGCCGTGGAGCGCTACGCCACTATGATGAAGCCCGTCCACCAGAAAACCGCCACGAAAACGTACCGAATCTACTTAATGGTGGTGCTTTGCTGGATAACGGCCTTAATAATCGGCTTCCTTCCGCTGATGGGCTGGAATTGCGTTTGCGATCTCAGAAGTTGCTCCACACTTCTCCCGCTCTACTCCAAGAGCTACATCTTGTTCGCCCTGGTCATCTTCTTCATAATCCTGCTTACAATCGGCGCACTTTATTTTGCAATCTACTGCCATGTCCGCAGTAGCACCGAGACAATATCGGCACGCAGCCGTAAGCGTTCCCTGCGCCTCCTCAAGGCTGTGATCTCAATCGTGGGTGTCTTCATGGTGTGTTGGGGACCTTTGTTCATCCTCTTGTTGGTGGACTTCTTCTGCTGACTCTCGCAATTGCAGCACGCTCTTTAATCCCGAATGGGTCATCGCCCTAGCTGTACTCAACTCCGCCATGAATCCGCTCATTTACTCGTTCGGCAGCCTGGAGTTACGCAAAGCCATTGCAACACTCCTGTGCTGCTGCTGTCTGAAGGCAGGACTGTGCGATGCCAAGACCTTCATGACCCAGGAGACCTCCAGCACCTCAGGGAGTCGACACAGCAGTTTGCGCAACAGCTTCAGCAAGGTGCGAAACCTGAGCACCAGCCCTCAACCCGAACCGAAGAACATCAAGAAAACACGCCTCAGCTCCACCACTTCTTGTTTGTCTGCGTCAAGTGGTTAGTCCGCGGTGGGCAGGTGTGTTTCTCCTTCGCCACAGGAACTGCACCTCCTCAAACTCAATTTTCACTTTAAAAATCAGCTGGTGTGATGGTCAAAACATGGAGAAAGGACTTTAAAAGTGAGCGGCTGTGCAACAAAAACATACAAAACATAAATAAAATGCAACTCGAGTAATACATTTGAGCTGAATGCAAAGCAAAGCAAAGCAATCAGACCTGTAAGATTCTCAAAAACAAACTGCCTTTCATTGTTGTTTAATGTAAAAGTAATATATTGTAATTTAAGTATTAAAAATATATTTTCATATTCTACTTAAAGTGAAATGTGTATATTTTTGTACATTTTGCACAGGTAAAACTGTTTTAAAGTTTTAGGGTAACATTTTAAGTGTATGCATTGTTAAAATTGTGTAAAGGAAATAAAAAATGAATTGATTGCTATTGATTCTCAGTCACTATCCTTCATTGAACACAAGAGGGAGACAAGACAATATACAGACTTCTTCAATGCAACATTGCAAAGGACATTGGGTATTTTCATTTCAATCTAAGCTTATTTGTTAATAATAATAAGAATAATAATGCATAACGTTACACAATACTATTCAGATACCCAGTGGTTTAGGTTTAGAGGACCAAACATTAGGACTCTGGATTCAGATCCACATTTTGAAATCCACCCAAGAATTCAAAAATAGGCTATATAAAAAACATTGAAGTGTGGATGGGAAACCACAGCCCTCCAAAAATAACATGACAGCCCATCTTAAAACCATCTGGACAATCCAGACAGCAACTGGAAGAATGCACAGTGGACGGAAGAAATTAATGCGACCAGAGAAGCCTACATGTTAACAGGAAAGAATGCATTTTACCTGTAGTAGTTTATTGAAACACTTGAGGGAATTATACATATACATTAGCACATACTTCAAGAGTGTTTGTGATGAAACAGTGTCCCTTTTCACATTTCCGGGTTTCTCAAAAGTGGAAGTCGTCATAATATGGGTAAACTTCTGTAGCGGCCAATGAGAAACTAAATATATATTTCCTGTTCCCATTTGCTCAAATAGCAAAAGAAAAACTCCACAACAGTGTTTTCACAACTTTCAAAAAGAGGACAAAAATAGAGAGATTGATAAGAGAAAAAATATATAAATTTGATCGTCCTGTCCACAACCTCAGAAGCAGCGGTAACTGTTTTTTAATCAGACGCAAAAGTGATATAACAAAAAGTATGTTATAACTGTACATCCATTTTTAAAAAAAAAAAAATGAAAATGTAAAAAAATGCTAAATTTACGATGCTAATGACTGTTAAAACGTACCAAGGGTCCATTAGGAGCCAATCAGAATCCACCGGACTCCACAGAGCGCGAACATTTAAACCGTCGGATTTTATAACCGCAGCGCGCTTTTAATAAACAGAATGTAATTGTCCGTTGGTGTCGATGCTTATAGCCATCGTTTTGGGCGTGAACTGACCTAAAAATGCCATTGTAAACATGTTCCTAGGATGATTATAGTTTAGTTTACGACTGCATGACATCTTGAAGTAAACATAGATTTATGTTCTTGTCATTAAAGAGGGCACAAAGGGTTAAGTGCGGTTGCGTGCAAACGTGATTACCGCGCGTCGCCTCCAGGTGTTCTGCAGACAGATATGATGACGAAGTCCTCGGATAGGGTTTCTGCACATTTGTAGCTGGTTAGCGTCCATTCAAACCATTCACAGTCCATGCAAATTAATTCAACATTTTCGGGTAACTGACAATTCAGAGCGGGAATAAAGGCAAACACAACATTCTCATTGTCTAGTACTTCATTTAATTAAGAGAAACATGTTGTGTTATGTTTGTGTGGGGAAAAACGTCTCCATAAATCAGTTTCAACATATTTGATAACTGGCCTATTATTGTGATTTGCATATAATTTCACAGTGTGGCATTTGGCTCTGGGCAACATAACTATGATTCTTTCCTTTAGAACAAGAGTCTGCCAAACAAGAAATTAAGCATGTGTTTATCGTTATTCAGTTGCTTCATGATTAAACTTGCTTATGAGATACTGAAGGATAAAATCAACCCAGTTTTTGCCAGAGAAAACTCTGCAAATGCAATAAACAGGGTGTGCGTGCTGATTGGAGGACAGGAGAACATGCTGCATGCTGATTGGAAGGGAGTAAGGGTTACTACTTGTTGATTGGAGGATAGTAGCACATACTGCATGCTGATTGGAGGACAGCTCATCTGTGGCATGAGGACCTCACAGGCATTCATTTGGTGTCAACATGTCTTTATATTTTATTTTAATAAATACATTACTACCACTTACATTCAGCACAGATGTCAAACCTTTTTCTGCATGCGCTGGATCGTGACCCCGAGGGATCTACGGACGGTTTCTTCACACGGCTTTGCTGCTTTATTGCACAGCTGGTCTTGTTCAAGTTAAACCAATTATAAAGCACACAGCTCTGGGTCTGGACCGCAAACACACTGACTACACGGTGGCGGAGGGAACAAAACAATATCAAACATCTTAAGGAGGCCACGTCACGAAATCTGGTCAGTCTCTGAGCGCATTAAAAAAGGCCTCTGACATTGCTGTGAAGCTAAAATAAGAGGCTTTCTGCTTTCATCCCCACAGCTCGTTTTCACTGATGCATTTATGACCTATAATTGTTTCTGAGTGGCACAAATGTTTCCAAAAAGTAGCTGTCGATGTTGCAGACTGAGAACGGTTGAAGACAGCAAGACCTCCCATATGGAAACTCCTATATAGATGGTATACGATAAATCAATCAAATTTTACATACAGTAGCAGTTTTTGACACCCTAGCAACTAATAGTAAACCACTCAGAAAACCCTAGTAACAACATAGCAACAGTATAATAAGAATGGAAGGACATACAGTAGCAACATGTTAAAACTATTCAGAACATCCTAGCAACTTCATAGCAACGTTCTAAAATGTCTCCGAATTCCCACGCAACTGCATAGCAACATGTTAAAAATCACTCCGAACATCCTACCAACTGCACAGCAACATGTTAAAAATCACTCCGAACATCCTGCCAACTGCACAGCAACAGTACAAAACCATTTAGAAGACTTGTAACAACCACTTAGCAACATGCTGAAACTATTTTAAACACCTTAGGAACTGCATAGCAATGTGCTGTAAACCACTCAAGCACCCTAGCAACCTCAAACCAATGTTAAAATCACTCAGAACAACCAAGCAACTGCATAGCAACATCTTCAAAACTCTTTCAGAACACCATAGTAACAGCATACATATTCTAAAAAGTATTCAGAACACCCTAGCAACTGCATAGCAACATTCCAAAAACTACAACAACACCCTAGTAACTGCATAGCAACATTCTACAAGGTGTTCAGAGAACCCTAGCAACTGCACAGAAACATTCTAAAACATATTCAATCACCAAAGCAACTGCATAGCAACATTTAAAAGAGTATTCCAAAGACCCTAGCAACTGCACAGCAACATTCTAAAAACTACAACAACACCCTAGTCACGGCATAGCAACATTCTAAAAGGTGTTCAGAGCACCCTAGCAACTGCATAGAAACATTCTAAAACATATTCAATCACCCCAGCAACTGCATAGCAACATATAAAAAACTACAACACCCTAGTAACTGCATAGCAACATTTTAAAAGGTGTTCAGAGCACCCAATTAACTGCATAGGAACATTCTAAAAGGTGTTCAGAATACTCTGGCAACTGTAACAGTATCATACTAAACATTTTTTTAAAAGATTTTCATCTTTTTCTGTTTTTATTTATAGGCTACAGTATATATACAGCATTTCTCCAGTTGTAATCTTCTCCCTAACTGTTACAGGAAGCAGCTCTGTTAAGATTCATAAAAGGAAAAGCCAAAGCAGGCTGCAGAAAGTTACCAGTCAGAGGTAGATTTATGATCCACCTGAAGCCTTCCATTTTTTATATGCATAAATGGATATGGCAGCGCGACCTAAATTAAGTCTCTTGCCGTAATTCATTTTCACTATCTTTGACACTGTCAAACACGGCGAGACGCTGCAGGCCTTTTTTGAAGCACGAATATGAGCTAAACCCTGAAACATCTTGATAGCGTGCGTTCCCATGGCCATGCTTGTGCTGAGGACAGAACACAATGCGGAAAATATGGACATGGGTTTAATCGGTATGCAAAAAATCCCATTATCCTCAATGCCTTGACTTCTAATGGTTACCCATTCATATTTTATAAAGGTTGGTTTCGCTCGAAAACACGTTTCATATTCACTGATTACAGATGTTTAGGCTACATAGCAAGTTGATGAGAAACACAATTCATGCTGATTGGATGAGAGTAAAGGGCACTGCATTGTGATTGGAGGAAGCGTAAAGGAAACTGAATACTGATTGGAGGATACTGAAGTACTGCCGCATTCTGATTGGAGGAGAGTAAAGCAGTGATGTTTAGGACCCCACTCCTGTTCCTGCTGAACTGAGCCAGCACTCAATCAGCACACTGATACCAGTTTAGCAGGCACAAGAGTGGACAGCCCTCAATCGTTCCCACAAAACCACACCATCGCAAATACACAAACGATCTGAGAGGATTTGTCTGGAGAATTGCCGGGTATGGTCATGACACCACGCCCTTGTTCGAAAGGCTCTGACCCCAATTTGCAGTTAATTGTAGGTTAAAAGTGCAGTTACTGCAGCATGGCAAGAGCAAAAACCCTACACACACACACAAGTCCCATCTTGTTCTGAAAATGGTCGCATTTACCATTGTTTGGTGAATTTATGTGGGTGCTAGACACTCCCATGAAGCATTGCCAATGACTTAATCAAGGCGGTCTACCTATCTCCCATCATATTTAATTCAATTATTTTTGTCCGCAATCATAGGATTGAACTTAAAGCCGTTAAGTTCACAGTTTTTGTACCTTTGCATTTTTGTCTAATTTTCAACAACTATTTTGGCATCAAAACAAACTTTTGTAATGTTGTTATTCACCTCTGTATCTGATTGACTGGGTTCATGACTTATAACATGACTTATAACTTATAACTGAGAAAACGGAATTGATAAAAAATACTACCGCTGAAAGCTTTGAACTTGACCAACCACCAAAATGACATAAGCTGCACAAATAAGGCCAAATTATACTTCTGTGTCGAGGGTATGCCGTAGTGTACAGCGTAGGCGACGCCGTCGTGAGCATTTATACTTCTGCGTTCAGATCTTGGTTGCTCTGCAGTACTGCTCCGAAACTCCAGTTGGCGGCGGAGGGTTTTAATGTTCCACTGTGTTTAGATTCCTCGCGGCTAGGTTACTACAAGCAATGGCGACTGAAAGAGAGCGGATCATGTTGGAGTTGGAGCTTATTGAGGTGGAAAAACAGTTAATTTTAGTGAAATTACTAAAGCAGAAACGAGAGATGTCGGAGGAGCTGGTACGTGCGGAAATGCGTGAGATGGTACATGCGGAAATGCGTAGGAGGAAATGCGATGTTACCAGGCCGAACCAATCACAGATCTTGCAGTCTGCGTCGTCGTGACGTGTAGTTACATTTTTGAGGAGGTGCACGTCAGGCTACGGCGAAGGGTACGCGGAATGGTACGCGTCTGTGCGTAGGCTACGCCATACTATAAAAATAGAGCAGAACTTAGTCCATCAAAGTGACTGATAATGATTCGTTGTACTGCCTGTCCCTGCTTTCCTGGAACATCTACACCTTTCTGCTTTTTAATGACTGGGGTGAATTTACTAACGTGCAATAACTGGTCTAAATGGACTTTAACTTCGTGTGCCAGTGCTTCCATTGTGTTCAAAATAAGTGGTCAGAACCTGCTCTGTGAAATGAAAGCCGGACAAGTTTGTCTCATCCATCTCAGCTAACAGTATTCACACCATGGGTCTAAGAGCTTAACACGCCTCATTGGCGTGTGATGTTCTGAACTGGTTTCCCATTTACTGGCATCCCACCCTTCAATACGCCCAGTTCCTGCTCTGATGCCAGAGCATGTAGGTGGACCACCTGACCATACATCATACAGTTCACTTCAGGCACTGAACTTAGCCACTGTGAACAGTATTCTTGAGGGATCAATGCTCACCAATTAGCTAAGCTCTGCGCCTTGAGCAAGTGATGACCTGATGGACCAGCTCGGGATGGAAAGGGTGAGGCGTATTAGCTAGAAACAAGATGTACTGTATCTTGGGTAATTATGCCCGCTTAGTCATTGTGACTTTGCACACATAATTTTCAATCCTATATTTGAACAAAAAAGTCAATATCTTCCACACTTGAAGCTGTTCTCATAAACGCACACGTATTAATGCCCCACGTTGATATCAAGATATCAATGTTTGGCTTAGTGTGGCTCATGTTGCTTAAAGTTGTGACAAAACCATTTCGATTTTAAAAAGCATTGACTGCCGTTAAAACGGTTGTATAAATAAAATAAAATGGTCACCATTGAAGGCTTTGGGACTGTAAGCTGTTGTAATGAAAGTCAGCAGTATTTTCTTCAGGATTTTTCAGGCAATCGTCTGCTAACCGTCCTAAGCGTCAAACATGGTTTGCATCTCTATTTTATATTAAACTTGCCAGATGCCCTTTTGCCTTCGCGATATTCCAGTAAGCCATTATCTGTCATTCCTGAGGAAACATGATATTTCCAGAGCGATGAGTCACTGTTTGTGTTTTTGAGTCTGAAAAACATACCAAGCACTTGGACTCATATGAACTAAATGCCAAAGAGGGTTCCATAAACAAAGTCTGAATTTCAATATGTTGCAGGAAGTGGTACGTAAAAAAGAGTTTTACATTTTCTAAAGTGGCGTCTATCCAGGAAAACTCCCCACCAATGATGGTAGCTATAACAATTACTACTGTATATTAGTGTCCACACCGACGCACATTAGCGCGCGCTGCCGTTTTGTCAGCGTGACACTTTCATTTCACAAACTCTTTAAAGTGGGATTGGAAGTGATCATCAGTGATTCCAATCACATTGTTCCTCTGTGCCATAATTGGGATAGTTGTGGTGTGAAATCTGTTAATATTTCAAATTTTAGAACGATTTTTAAAAAACGTTATTATTAAAGTTATTGTACTTGGTGTGAATGGGCCTTATACTTGGCGGATTTTTTCTGTGCAGATTTTTGAGAAAAATCAAGTCCGTAAGTAAGTTTTCTTAGAAAGTAATCTACCAAAGTTCAATTTTTAAGACTCAAGGGTTTGTTTAAATCATTAATCCCAAGTATGTAAGGAGCCCTAAAGGGACATGGTGATGGAAAAAATATGAGGTATGAGAAAATGAAAAAGATTTATGAGAAAATCATAAATCCTCTCACAAATATTTTGAGTTCCCCGCAAAGTTTCTCAGTGGAAACCCAACATTTTGCGACAGAACGCAATTTTTCTCCATCTCATTTCACCATGTCCCTTTAGGGGCTCTGTATTTATGAGCATTAGTAATAGTAATTCTTAAAATCATTTCCAAGGTGGAGCAAGTACATTCTGATGACTGATAAAACCAGCACAATAAAAGCTGGAACGTGCATTATTAAAGTAAACAGGGTCAAGTGTTGACGTTAAGCCACATACACACAAGAGCCCTGACAGTCTAATTCAGACAAATCTCTGTGGTTCTTTGTGTGTTGTTATAGGATCTCCAAAATACCCCCGGTCCGGTTGGCGGTGTAGGTGGGCACCTGAAGAACTGTGCAGAGGTGGAAATCCCTGGCAATGTGATTTTCAATTCTGTTTATCCACCAAATCACGGTGCCAGGAACCCTCCCCACCACAGCTGCAACTTTAGATCCAAAAGCTTTACAGCTGCGGTCCAGCTGCGTCCCAGGACTGCCCGTACCCTATGGGGAGAGAAGGAGAGATCGTCAGCTTATCCAAACCAGCTCGCGTTGTGGGTTTGACCCCAGGCCGCGGTGTAAACCACTCTACTGAATATCATTAACACTCGCAGGAAGCTAAGTGTAGTTTCAAAGGCAAGCTTCTCATAATTTTAATAAGTTCAAGCTGAAATTTTTGGAAGTCTCACAAACTTCCTGTTTGTCCCACCAACTGCAGATGGAGCGAGTTTTCAGGAAACCTGTTCGAAAACAGTAATTATTAAGCAATTTCATTCAGATGTGCAGCTCACACGTAAAAACAATGAATATGACACGTTACGCTTTGCCGCATGTTTACACACTGCCTACGAAACTTTCATGCGTTCATTAAAAAATTTGTATGAAACTAGTATGAATTTTCGTATTTCGCCATTCTGACTCTGAACTGTCAAAACACCTCTCAAAATGCTTGTTACCGATGCGAAAAAATTTAGCAAATTTTTTAATAGACGTCACGTGAAAGTTTTCGTAGGCAGTGTGTAAACATGGCAAAACGTGACGTGTCATATTCATTGTTTTTACGTGTGACTTGTGACCTTAAAGCTTAAGTCAACTTTACATTTAAGAAACAAATTTTGAATTTAAAGTGAAGCAATGAGAAAATTATGAGCCTATATAATAAAAAATGTATTATAAATAATTGTAAAAATATATATACAAATATGTAAAAAATGTTGTCCAGCGCAAAACAATTAGTTATGTCTAACACTCTAACACACATAACACATAATACATACTAAAATTTTCTGCAAAGCTTCAGCTAGTCTATTATATTATAAATTGATTTATTTATAATATATTACATAATATTATAAAACTACTAAAAGACTTTTTGTCAAAACACCTCTCAAAATGCTTGTTACAGATGAGAAAAACTTTTGCGAATTTTTTAATGACAGCATGAAAGCTTTTGGTAGGCAGTGTGTAAGCGCGATTGACAAAACGTTAGGTCATATTCATTGTTTTTATGTGCAAAATTTTCAGATTTGTGACCTTAAAGCTTGAGTCAACTTTACATTGAAGAAAAAATTTGAAATTTTTTGCTAGATGAGAAACTAAATTGAAGCAATGAGAAAATTATGAGACTACATAATAAAAAATATTATAAATAATTGTTAAAAATATATTTAAAAATATGTAAACATTTTTGTACAGCGCAAAAACAATTAGTTACGTCATCAAACTTACTTGAACACATAAATTAACATTAGACACAACAATGTCTAATTAAATGAGGAAAAGGGGAGTCTGAAAAGCACAGTGCTTAAACCTTAGGATGTAATAATCGAATCCTAGATATAAATGTTCTTGTTTAGCTGATAGACATCGACTGCTGCTGAGAAGAATCATGATTAAACAGCAGATGTTCCCGCGCAGGTTCCCTGCCCAGTCAAAGTTCATCATTTCAAAGCGTTTGGTAGAAAGAAAAAAAAAAAAATCGCCTGTGTTTTAAATGGCTCAAGACGAGAGAGCAGCAAACAGCTACCGGACAAATTTTTTCCAGAATCCTATTTTAAGCGCAGAGTGAACAGTTTTTCCCTCCCTTTTCCCTCTTATGGACTGAAATTTCCTCAACAATATAAAACGAAGGGGAAAGGGGTGAACGTGTAGAAAAGAGTTTGCTTCGGTCCTGTACAAAATGTCTCAAGTCCTTTCATGGAGCAAATCAGAACAGAATGATCCATTAGATTTGGCCATTTCAGACTGGAGGACGGAGAACCGGATTTCAAAGCCATGACCAAAGCTACTTTTCGTGCTGAAGAAAAATGTGATGTATTATTGTTGTTTCCACAACATTCCTGGGCCACCCTCATAGTGATGTCATAATAGCGCCAATTGTGCTCCTGTCTGATACAGTTTTCCTGAGGGAGAAGAAGATATTTCTGGATATTTTTATTGCTGAATATATTTCAGACTGATAATGTAAAAAAGTCATGACTTTTCCAGCTGATTTGTAAGCTATTATATATCACCTCAGCTATGTTACATGCATCACTACGTCATAAGCAAACGCAAATGTGTTGGTGTACACTGGGTTTACGGTGTAGCAAGAGTGCAACTGTCCAGCTTTCCCCAGGAAATTGCTAAAGGGGTTGAGGGTATGTGTCAGTGTGCTGTGAATAGGACACTGTAGTGCCAGATTTTTCCAGCCGAGGAAAATGTATGTTAACACCTAGTCTTTGCTATTCCTGCACTTAATCATGAATGCCGATTGGCTGTCTATATTAAAAACCATATTCAACCAGTGACTTAAAAGAGGAAAACAGAAGCTAGAAGTTTTACTTCTGTGCTTTTGAAATATGGGATTTTTTTCATTGCCAAATACATTAAAAAAATTGACTTTGCCACACATCAAATAGAGATTGCAACATTACTAAGCACTACATTTAAAAGGGATAAAACACACAGAAATGGAAATTCTGTTGGAATTTGCTCACCCTCAAGTTGTCCCAAACCTGTATGAGTTTCTTTCTTCTGCCAAACACAAAAGAAGATATGCGGAAGAATGTTGGCAACCAAACAGTTGATGGACCAGTATTGACTTCCATATAGGGCTGCACGATCAATTCGCACAATGTTGTTACGCGCATCTAATCATTAAAGCCGGTTCATTGATCTAGCAGTAAATCACCTTCACCTGCTTTCAGATGGAGCGGCATTTACTACAAAGAGCCGTAGCTTAACTGACAAGCTGAGCCATATCGCATTAAATATCGCTGGCGATATGTCCTCGATATTAACATCGATTTGGCTCAGCTTGTCAGTAAGTTACGGCTCTTTGTAGTAAATGCCGCTCTCATCTGAAAGCAGGTGAAGGTGATTTACTGATGAATCAAGGAACCGGCTTTACTAATTAGATGCGCATATCAACATTGTGCGATTAATCGTGCAGCCCTACTTCCATAGATAACCTACTGCAACATGACATCATGACTTTTGCTAAACATACACGCCACTTTCGAGTCAAGTGGCGTGTTATCTCACGCATTTCGAGCTATCCGTGTGTGCGTGTATGCATGTATGTCTACGCCATTAACGTCCGAGTGATTCTGCGTGTCTGTACACGCCTTCAAATGTCAGAGCGAAACGAAGCAAAATGTAGATCTATCATCTGGGAGCGATATTTTCCTAGGATGGTAAGGGAACAGTCATAAATGCCATTAACCCCAGTGACGGGTAGGTTTAGGGACGGGGTTGAGGTAACTCATATATCTATATATATACAGTAATAACGTTAAGTCATAAACACGTCTGAAAACTGATTATGCGTCTTGATAGCACACCAAAAATGGAAATACGAATTGGTGTGTCATACAGTATACACGCTATTTCATGAGATCAGTCTGCCTACTCAATGGGGCCCATCAACTGTTTGGTTGCCAACATTCTTCAAAATATCTTCTTTTGTGTTTGGCAGAACAAAGAAATTTGAAATTCACAAAGGTTTGGGACAACTTGAGGGAGAGTAAATTAAATAAAGGAAAACAGAAGAACAGAATAGAATCATATTAATCAAATAAAGCATTCAAAATTGAGTGCAAATGCAAAGAGCATTGCATTTGCATTCATTGGTGAAGTACATTTTGCATGACGAAGCAAATGATGAGGAATTTATTTTCACTTTCTGTGGAATTTCCATTATTATTCTTACAAACACGAAATCCCCTGTGTCGTTTCAAACCCATTAGCTATTATGTTGAAGCTGGACAATCATAGTCACTATAAACATAGTGATCACTTCATAAAGATGTTCTAAAAATTTTCACTTTTGTGTTCCACAGAAAAAATTACAACATACAGGTTTACAATGGCATGAAGCAAAGCAATACGTCTTGAATTTTGGGTGAACTATCCATTTAAGTCAATTCTCCAGATTGACTGCGCCACACAGCTCATGGCCGGACTGGTTCTGCTCCGTCGAGCAGCCATGCAGGAAAAGGTCAAACAAAATCTCTGAGACTGATTGGATAATGGCTACATGGCCTCATGTTTGGAAGCCGTTAAGACTAAATCATCTGCGGTAGAAAATGTCAGATTCTAAAAACATTTCTGTAGGGTTGATACAAGCCTTTTCCAATGCCTTCTACTCAATCGAGGTAAATATATATCATGGATAACTATCTCTAGAATGTACATAAGAAGAGGGAAAAACGTTGGGACCATTTTCACTGAAACCTTAAGGTTTGACATAAAATGAAGAGGAAATATTTCTACACTACTTCTAGGTCACCAATAAACAGCTAGTAAATGATTGGCATTGATCACGTGACTCTTCTGTGCAGACGGTCGAAGAGGCTCAAGATGCTCTTTGGATCATGTCAAAAACAAAATACTCAGACATTCATGTTCATTTTCCAGTTCCAACATTTAACTCAATTTGTTAAGCTGACAATTTAATTTATAATGGAAAGTTTGAATTAAATTAGAAAAGCAATTTACTAGTGGTCTCAGAAATTCGTATCCCACCCCGCCGTATTTTTACACTAATGTGAAACACGTTTTGCACATAATATTGCCTTGCATCCATAAATGACACACATGGAAGCATTTACACCAAATTCACTAACCAGTCTGCTAATATTTCATCCTCATGAGAGGTCACAGACTCAATGAATGTAGAATAAACACCATTAAACTCTAATTTCATTTGAAGTGCACATGACGGAGACCGCCGCAATGCATACTAAACACCAGAACGTGTTGATATGGGCCGACTTTGATCTTCTCAATGAGGAAAATCCATCTTTTCAAACATACAACGTGTCTCAAATTGCTAGCATTTCACTTCTGTGACGCATTTCTCATTGCAAGCTGATCGTCACTTCAGAGCATTATTTCCTTCTTGTGTGCCAGTACATTGACCTGTAGCTACAAATTTTTACTTCTATCTCTGATCAATATAGCAGTCCCTCATTTCCCAGTCATATATCATTACACAGCATGGCCATGGGTGGTTTGTAACAATGTTTTTCGATCGAAGGGACATAAAACAAATTAATCTAGCACGGAAGTTAAAATGAAAGGATTTAGTGGAGACCTGCTGTCTCACGGGTGTCCGGAGCACTGAAAATGTCAAACCTGAAGCAAATGCATTATAGGCCCACGTCTCCACGTGTGTGAGCTTGTGCTTCATCACCCACAGGAGAACTTTCCAGAGGGTCTGTTTATGGCATGCTTGTAAAGTAAAAATGCAGCGGTCTGGCCTATCAAAATCCTTTCATGATGTGGTTTGAATTTGTCTGGCCGCCTGGTTCAATCGTTCCAACCGCATCCCATTCATGAAGGACGGATTTTGAAAAGACATAAAATTTGCTTTTACAGCTTCCAAACTTTCCAAATGGGTTGTAACACACTTTCATACACATTTACATAGTTATCAAGGTCCCTGCAGTTGCACCTTGTTCAAAACAGTTCAATACATCAATCCTAATGCATAGTACATAGGCTTATGTTTGCCCAGTGTCTGACAAAGCAGAAAAAACCCCTATTGATCTGCTTTGAAATGTTTCAGTTTCATTTCAGCTTAAACTGACCCTAAAACGGTTATAATTGTGAAAATTATCATAGATCTTTAAACTTAAAATGAAAACCTAACATGCTTTGCTACTGCATATGACAAGCAGAAAGACAGATACACACATACATAAAGTATACTACAACAATACAGTTTGTCACCAACTTTACATCACAACATTACAAAAAAAAATCAACCAAAAAGTCATCAAGTGTAGAATATGAAGACAAAATGCCACTTACCTGATTAAATCATGAATTATGACCGTAGGGTTCACATGAGGATGTTGGAACTGAAGTGAAGTGAACCTCACCAGATCATGTCATTTCACATCGAACTCTGACGAGAATTTACCAATTCTACTATGGCGAAGATTTGCCGATTACTATTCATGATCCATGTATTAGCCATTTGACGAATACCAAGCGACGTCAGAAAAACGTAGTTAATATTTAAAGTAAAAGCCTTTTCTATAGGAAGGTCAGCGGGCGACGTCAGAATAATTTAACTAATATTAATTTTCCATTGGAAGGCTGACAGCTACGTCATCGCGATCTAATCAATATTCAAATGATGAACCGTTGCCGTAGGATTAGCGTTTCGCGCGCTGCCTATCTTGAGGTAAGGAAGCGGTAACGTCGAATTAACAGCCAAAACTATGACTAAAACTTGATGAAGTTTGTTCCAAGACCACATGAACGCTTAATCCATCATCCGAGAGAGGAAAAAAAGCGGGATGGAGGGAGAGATCGACTGAGACATGTCTAATTATTGTCCCAGAGGATCCTGACGGTCCATTTATGAATCACCTCAGCGCGCGTTTCTCCAGCTCAGGAGAATCTCTTCACCATGACAATAACATTAGCCTTTAGCCAGAGGAGGAAAGCTTTTAGTGCCTAATGCTCTCTCTCTCTCTCTCTCTCTCTCTCTCTCTCTCTCTCTCTCTCTCTCTCTTCTCTCTCTCTCTCTCTCTCTCCCTCTCCCTCTCCCTCTCCCTCTCCTTTTTGTCCTCTTGACTGTTTTATTCCTTCAAGGAAAAGTTCACTCATAAATGAAAATTCTGTCAGTCATTAATTATTAATCCTCATATAATTCCAAAAATGGATGGGGTCTTGTATGGGGTTATAAAAAACTTCCACAGAACAAATTAACATCAATACTGGAGTAAGTAGGCAATTTTAAGCTACACACTATCCCATAAAGGAACACTATCTATCCTGTCAACTAATCAGAATGTGTGCAAACATTTTGAGCAACAGTGATTTGGTTTTATTTGCATCACATTTTAATGCTCAAACGTTTCTCATGGAGAGATGGAAAAAAAATCAGATCAAAATGTTCGATGCTAACAATTTCTGAAAAGAGTTGTTTTTTACTTTCTAAATTTACTTGCAGAAGATCTCAAGAACTCTTACAATCTGAACTTAATAAGGAAGTGTTTGCATAAACTGACAATTTAAACAGTCCCATGAGTCCTCTTTCCGTAATGCTGGAGTGAAACCTCAGCTATGTTGGAAAGAAATAGCATTGAGTGACGTAAATGTTGTCTGTGGCCATTTCAGATCTGCATGATGATAACTATACCAACCAAATTTAACCCTCCAGTAATTGTCTAAACATTCAAATTTGTGGCAACCAAATCTGAGATAAACATTTTTTCCAACATTTCTTTCAGATTGTCCACAAAAACCACTGTATGATATTTGCAGTGACATGGAGCGGTGGAACTTTTGCTAGCCTTGGTTTGTTTGTTTTGCCGCGTCATTGCCAGTGTAGTGAAGAAGAAGTGTGGCTTGTTTTGGTCCGAGTGGGCAGTGGTTGTGCAGATGCCATGCCAGCCCGTTTGCTCTGCTCGGAAGAAACGCCCACTCACACACACACAAAGACACAGTGCCGTGTAGACGAGGCCTTGGCGGTATGTGGCAGACACCCAGAGTTTCAACCCACTCCAATGCGCTGAAGAAGAATCCCTCTGTTCATGTGGTGGACGGACCATCACTGACAGACTAAAACAAGGGAAAAGGTCTTTCTCTGTGTGATCTGAAAGAATGAAAGACTTCCCATGGCATAGATAGACAATGAAATAACAGGAATTCTCTCTGATATACAGTAAGTTGCATGCAAGTTTTGATCTGATAATAACTTTTAAATTGGTTGGAACATGCAATCTAATTCATTGTGCATCACTCATTTCTGTAGGACTACACAAATCTGCAAAGGCTCTCACCATGTGGTCAAGATGCAAAATGGTTGCCAAACATAACAACTGATTCCCTGAAAATCAGTCTACAGAACCACAACAGTCTAAGCTGCTCTAGGACGTTTTTTTGATCTGTGCAGATTTATATTTATATAAAACATATTATATTTTTAAGGTTTTGTCATTTTTTAATGTCAATGTTAAAATGCTTTGTTCTGTCCCATCTTGAAATGCAGAGATATCAGAGCTGTGGTGGAGTGGATTGTGCACAAAATCTGGATGTTGCTCTACGACGACCCCACAATCAAAATAAATAAATAAAAAAAGCCCCAAAGCAGCAACTGTAAGTAACACATTCAACAGGTTATGTGTCTTAAACCTGTATGAATCTGCTTGCAAGGCAGGTAAGTCAAGCTAGCAAACGGCTTTGTCTTTGTTTCCCCTTGAAACTCTTTGCACTTCATTATCAGGGGTTTTGAGACAATAAGAGAACATTAAATATACACTACACTAAACATTGTGAACTGACCTTCCATCAAACTCGCAGAGAAATCAGGTCGGTTACTCTTCTGTTTTCGAATCTTTTGATTCTATATAGTGGATGCTGAGAAAGCCTGATTCAGAATGATCACATCTGTGGTTACATGCATCCTCTTGAGCAGATGAACATAAAATCCTAAAAGACTGGCTGTACTGGAGGCTCCAGACCACAGATGGGCCTCCACATCTGGCAGCCACCCCTGTGCTCACATCAAAGTCCGATCCTGGATGGTGAGGACAGGTGGCTTGGTAATCCCGTTCGGGAGGCCCGTGGACATCCAGACTTTAGTAGCATATGCAACTGGGGTGGGAATCTTATGGTACCTAATGATTCCGATTAAACACCAATCCTCCGTTTGATATGTGCATTGCATAGATTTGATTGTAGTTACCATTGTGTTACATTTCTTATTTGACTGCAGTAGACAGTTAAATAGGTCTAGGAGAAGAGAAAAACCTACTGAATTAAATTTGTCAACTTTATTTCAACTACTCTGCCTATAGGCATGGGGATGGCAGAGGTTGGTGGCAATGGAAAGTAACTTACCGCTATCTGAATATTTGCCGCCGAGGCGAGGGCTTCAATTGCCTCTCTTCTTTGACCATACATGTGTTTGCATCCCTGATCGATGCAAATCAGAAGAAGATAGAATTGCGATTCATGTATAAATAGATTATTTCCCGCACCACTTCAGTTCAGGATGGTGCAATCACATGTCATTCTGTCGAATGCCTCACCGCAGCTGATCTGAGATCATTGTTTTGCCTGTTCTGCTGGGCGGCGTGAACTTCAAACCCCCTCCGCCTTTAAGAGCGTGCTTGACGTGACCAATTCATCATCTCTCCCTCATCGCTCCATCATTCACACAGGCAATCCATCAAGACCAGACGCCGAGACAAGGCAGGGGAGAACAGAGCCGCTCTGAATGAGATGGTAATGCCGTCTGCAGCCATTGCTCAAGGGAAACGCTTGACGTTACCACTTTAAGAGTAGCGTTGCGGTTTTAATACGGATGTAGATTTGATCTCAATTACAGCCTTGCACTCTAAACACTGGAGTGGATGCACAGGAAAAATGGTTAGATGTTTAGGAAAGCCCTTCCCTGCTCTTGTTAACAGCCTGAGACTTTAATCTAGACTTGCTTATTATACCCATAAGAGCACCATTTATTCATAGTTTGTAAACACGGACGGCGATCTGGCAACCGGCTTGTTTTCATCACTTGTGGCTATGCTGTTTCTTCATTTCCTGCGTAGAGCCTTCCAGATTTGTGTCTGGATCACTGACAGCATATCAACAATGTACAAACACTTCCTGATGTCTCCAAATCCTCAGGTAGTCCAGAACTCATGGCCACTAATCAGGATCTGATGGTGTGATTTAAATAAGGTACTTAACTCTTTGTTGCCCTGGAGCTAAAAGGATCAAGATCCTCTCCATCTCGGGTATTCGATATGAATTTGGTTTAAATCACAGTTAATATGAGCCAACACTTTTAAAATGACCTTGAGGACAAAAGAAAACCTTGGCTTGAAGACAATAATATCTGTATGCACATCTTCCCATGATTCATAACTGAATCACAAACAAATGCAAAATGTATGGAGACACAAGGGCCCAGAAATATATAATCCAGCCCTACTTTTCTCTGATGAAACATGAAAATAAAAACCTTGGACTCTGGGATACGTGCTATTCAAAATACTTGACTAATCGGTTATGCAAAAACTGCAAAAAGGGAGGGTCTTTGATTCAATCAATTACTGATTTGTTTAGTAATCTTGTACTGTACGCCTGTTTTTGTGCATTATAAATCCAAAAGTATGTTAAAAACACATTCAAAACAAGTTTCATTATCCTTAGTTTTGGGATCATTCTTTCTCTTTTTGTTGAACGAGATTGCATTAAACTTTAAAAATATTCAATTGAACAAAACAAAAACATAAGAGCAGCCCCGATAAAGCTTATTGTGACACAATCACGTGTCTACAGGGCTATTTAAATGGAATATCGTGACAGTTTGCAGAAGTGGCCTGTGTTATCATTGTTTTCTTCTGAAAAGTGATGTGAAACAAATGTCTTACTCATTGTTTATGATATTGCGTCGCCTTTACTACTTACGCAAGACAAATGTGTTGCACAGCAGCCTGATTAAATCAGAACAGTTTTGATGCATCATAATACATCTGTGTCATACACACAAAGTTCGAATATATAGCGTGTCTTCTGTTTGTCGCTCTAAAGGTCATACACTGATTTAATGTCAAGCCTGAAGCGTTTTTATATTAAAAGACAGACCATAGACATCATGTCCTGCTCTTTGCTCTTTTAGAGTAAATGGCTTCTTTCAAAGCCATAGTGGGAGTTTAATTGCAGCATATTAAATATGTTTTTATTACAGTAACTGCCGAGCCCACACACATAACTCTGACTTGCTGCAATCTGTTTTGATGCTTGGCCAGTCCTTTCCTTGCTAAAAAAAATGGTTCTTAGAACATTTTGCAAATGTTCCCATTACGTTACGTTTTTTCTAAAAAAATTAAGAGATTGTATCAATTTGCAAACATTGGAACATTACTTTTGAATGTCTGAAACAAGCATGTATTAACGTTTAAAAATGTTACATGAAATTCTAACATTCCATGAACGATGTATAAATAACGAATGTTTTGAAAGGAAGAAAGTCGCAGGAAAAACGTTTATAAGTTCATCACATTAGCATAAGTTCTGGTTCTCTGTTAGCTGGGATTACATTAGATTAAAGAGAAAAACATTGCACGCACAAGAAGTGCATTTATAACTGTTATGTTTCAAAAGAGCTGGTCAGCCACATCATTGCACCATCGCAATAAAAAGACAACACATTCAACATGAAACAGGGTCATTAGGTGTATATAAATATATAGGCCTAATATATGTTTTTCGCATGCACAATTTATACATTTCTGCATATCTAACCAAACTATAATGGTGAACAAGATATTAGACTCTCGAGAGTTTAGTTTAGCCACATTTGCATTTTCCAAACATTTGGAAACCCATCAAGCACTTTCGAGTACACTATCGGTATGCACCACTTCACAATATTTTCCCAGACAGAACATTAACGCGATGCTGCAAAGCCCTCAGAACAATAACCAGACAGTTTGCAAGCTGTAAAACACGAGATCTTGTGCTTGACGGAGGAAGGAGAACTATAAAGAGTTCAGGCCAACCTCCTGGACCCGATGAAATTGATCTGCTCTGCTAATGGACGACACACATCTCCCCGGGTTTAAGGAAAGGCTAGACGGGATGTTGGACATGCTCTGTGCGTATGGGTCACTGAGACAAAAGTGGCACTTTCATTTGCAGTCCAAACTCTAAATATCAGATAAAGGGTGCCGTCTCTGCCTCCGTGGCTTTCAGAGAGCCGGAGCGCGTCTGAAACGGGATACGAAGAAGATGAGCCACGTGAGCTCCTCCTGAAATGCATTAATGCAACTTAATGGAAACCTTGGCTCTCTCCAGGACTACTCCGTCCATTAGCTCTGACTGTGCCGCTTTTTCCAGACCATCAAAACTCAAGCCAAACTGGACAGCTCTGTTGATGTTATATGTTATGTTTACGTCCATGTGCTTATTACCCAGAACAAGTGCACGTCTAAAGGCAACCTATTCACCGCAGTGGCTTGCACACAAACAGATGTGAAATTTATAGCTGGTCATTATGTAGAAATGGGTTGATTTGAAATAGACTAAAAATAGTCAACATTTTAGTGCACCAGTGTCTCTAGTAACACCAGAAAGCTGGTTAAGTGCAGAGCGCCCCCTGCTGGAGAGGAAAAGCATTCACATACTGTGATGACGTGCCTTCAGTTATTGTCATCCTAAATGAATGTTATGTACATTCATAACGCTATCATATTGTGTTTTATTACTTTGGCATTAAAAAAAAACTAGTTATCGCTGTTGTAAGCGTTATTAAAACAGCTGCCGCGGGAGTGACGTGGATTTGACTTCTTTCTTCTTCTAATCGTAATCAATCTGTTTATTTTCCCTATTTTGGAAAGTCGAGGACAATCCAAGCCAACTAAAAAATTATTCCTTGACAATCACGTAGCTTACTAAACTTCATTTTCTTCTTTTTTTTAGACAAAAACAGACAATATTGTGTCTCAGAGTTAACTTGTTTGTTGAACTGTTGCATAAAAGCAGCATCAGATTTGCAATCGTGCTTATGTTCAGGAAAAAAGCACTTTTGCTCATGTGATATTGCTTAACATGGTCACATGACACAATTATAAAAATATATGAAAGGTACTTCCAGATGTTATCCTCATATCTTGATGTTTGGGGTAATTCACACTGCATTATAATAGGCTACATCACGCAGTGAAAGCGTGCGCTCTTAAAGTGTACATGCAGGAGTTTATCGTATAGTTGAAGGAAAAAAAGCGCTTAACCACAAACATCCAGCAGATTTTTTTTAGATATATGACAAAATTCATCAGCAAATGTTAATGAGCAAACACAGTAACCTGTAAATGTTCATTTAGAGAAATTTGCATTTGTTTACCAGAGAGTTTTGGGGTTTGGAAAGTACTTGAGATAAGTGAGTTGTTTAGCCTGACCTTTGACCTCTGATGTCACGAGCCGCCTCTGATGTCATGACCCGGCCGTCTCTTTCACTGTTTTTCTTTGTTCATCTGGCATAACTCAGATACAACAGCCAAACAAAATTTAAAGGTAATAATATTAGGGTCAAGAGCCCAACTAAAGCAAACACTGATCTCCATAATGGTGACCTGAAATTCTGGTTTTCTCCTTCAGTGATTCTGCTTCAGGTGTCTTCAATAATGCTCAATCAGTCACTCAATTAATCACTTAATTATCTCATTAACTAACACTCTTGAGTGTTAATTTAACACTCATATCTGCATCATATATTCCGTCTGAAAGCAGGTGAAGGTCATTTACTACTAATCACACAGTCTATCACTAAGTGTTGGGATGGTGGTTTCACTGAGTGAACTGGCTTGTAGGGTTTCCTGTTAGTTCACATGTTGGACAAGTTTTCATATTTT
Organism: Hybognathus amarus; assembly: GCA_030378365.1. Taxonomy (NCBI): domain Eukaryota; kingdom Metazoa; phylum Chordata; class Actinopteri; order Cypriniformes; family Leuciscidae; genus Hybognathus; species Hybognathus amarus. The sequence goes on along the minus strand of JAQIUQ010000383.1, from coordinate 107,408 downwards.
GTCCAATGTTTACAAATTATGTTTTAAATAATGTAAAGGTGTTGCGTTTAATAATCAAATATAAATCTATATTTTTCATTGAGGTGCTCAGCATAAAAAGTAATAATACACTGAAAGATTCAATTGTCTCAAGTACACATATGGAGAAAAAACATGTAATACTAAATATTTTAAACTTTAAATCTTTAATCAGTATTTATCATTCAGGATCACAATAAACTCAAAGATCACTTACAAATGACAAAAAAATCTGATTATTTTTTAAACACGCCCTTGTGAGCAGATCATCATTAGCTTGACATTCCTTCTTATTCTGTTGGTCACTAGTTCATAATCTCCTTCATGTTCAGTTGTGGTGTTTGTGATGGTCAGAGATCCAGTTTGATTGTCCAGCTTCAGTCTGTCTCTGAATCTCCCATCAAGAACATCATCATATACAGTGAATCTGCTCTGCCCGTTTATCGATTTCGGCTATTAAAGTCTTTTCAAACCTCCACTGAATCACATCATCATCCTTTATTTCAGTGAGACTAGAGTTTAGAGTAGATGAATCTCCCTCCATCCCTGCCACAAACATCGGTAAAGCATCTGAAGAACAGAGTTTTCACAGATTAAAGCTTTAAAATCTCTTGATGTTGGTTTGATGAAGCTTCATTAAAATACTTGCTGAATTCAAACTTGATCTGACCGTAAAATCAGTTAAGATTATTTCTATATGTTTCTGTAACATGTTTAGGTTTAGTTTTCTCTCTGTTTGCTCTGTTTCCATTTGCTGTGTTCTCTATCATTAGTTCATTCATCTTATACCTGTTTATGTTCTTCCAATAATCTCCAATAGAAGATTGGAAAAACGTTGCCTGGTCTGATGAGTCTCGATTTCTGCTGCGACATTCGGATGGTAGGGTCAGAATTTGGCATCTACAACATGAAAGCATGGATCCATCCTGCCTTGTATCAACGGTTCAGGCTGGTGGTGGTGGTGTCATGGTGTGGGGAATATTTCTTGGCACTCTTTGGGCCCCTTGGTACCAATTGAGCATCGTTGTACGCCACAGCCTACCTGAGTATTGTTGCTGACCATGTCCATCCCTTTATGACCACAATGTACCCAACTTCTGATGGCTACTTTCAGCAGGATAATGCGCCATGTCATAAAGCTGGAATCATCTCAGACTGGTTTCTTGAACATGACAATGAGTTCGCTGTACTCAAATGGCCTCCACAGTCACCAGATCTCAATCCAATAGAGCATCTTTGGGATGTGGTGGAACGGGAGATTCGCATCATGGATGTGCAGCCGACAAATCTGCGGCAACTGTGTGATGCCATCATGTCAATATGGACCAAACTCCCTGAGGAATGCTTCCAGCACCTTGTTGAATCTATGCCACGAAGAATTGAGGCAATTCTGAAGGCAAAAGGGGTCCAAGCCGTTACTAGCATGGGGTACCTGATGAAGTGGCCGGTGAGTGTATCTGGAAATGATAGCGGTCGAGAACGCGCTGAAGTGCCTCCTCCCATTCAAAAAGGACCACCATGATCTGGTCTGTTCGGACAACATGTCAGTTGACCGTCAAGGCAGTGTCAAATCCAGGAACCTCTGCGATCTAACAGAACATCTCCTCGTTTGGTCTTAGCACCATCTGCACTCACTGAGAGCTGCGCATGTGCCAGGCAACCTGAACGACGACCCCGGGGGAATGGTCCCTGCATCCCCAAACAGTCCAGTCGCTATGGCGCCTTTGACAAAACGGAAATCAGCCTCTTTGCCTAAAGAACGCTCACTGCCCACTGTTCTTTTTAAAGAACGAAATCTGGCCCAGCCGCCCACTTTATGCTTCCCTCCGGACAAACAGCCCCGTGGCCGATTCCGGTGAGGACAGATCTCCTTTCTCAGGCTTGATCCGGCATCCCCATCCAGAGCGCTGGTCTCTCATGTCTCTCAGTATGATGACTGAATCTCCCTCCATCACTGACACTAACTCATTAATTAAAACTGAACCACAAACAGGAAAGGAGTTCAACAGAGATTAAAACAGTCATTTGCAAAAGTAAATGGTTTGAAATTTAAATTTGAAATGAATATCATCATTAACCAACAGAAGCAAAATGGAGTTTGGAATTAATAATTGTATCTTTATAAAACAGCTGAAACTCATATTTAACTCACCAGAGACAAAGAGCTTGAAACTCCTTGTTCTGTGGGACAGTCGTTTATAATCTCCAGCATGTTCAGTTGTGGTGTGTGTGATGGTCAGAGATCCAGTTTGATTGTCCAGCTTCAGTCTGTCTCTGAATCTCCCATCAAGAACATCATCATGTACAGTGAATCTGTTCGGCCCGTTTATCGATTTCTGCTATTAAAGTCTTTCCAAACCTCCACCTAAATCACATCATCATCCTTTATTTCAGTGAGACTAGAGTTTAGAGTGACTGAATATCCTCTCCATCACTGACACAAACATCGGTAAAAGCATCTGAAGAACAGAGTTTTTCACAGATTAAAGCTTTAAAATCTCTTGATGTTGGTTTGATGAAGCTTCATTAAAATACTTATAATAATATATGTGAAATTAATAATATTCTGCAGCAGTACAAAGACAAAATATGATGAATGAAAAGATAAATAGATTTATATATGGAACAATTACTAAACACTTTTACTGTAATATTTGTCCGCACTAAAACTGCTGTTGATTATCTGAACCTCATATTTATATAATAACGGAGTCTAGAGCTGAATTCAAACTTGATCTGACAGTAGAATCACGGCTTAGAATCTGAGTCTGAAACTGCTCGATAGGGCTTTGATTATGAGGCGAGAGTCTTAACCGAACCAGGAAAAAGAACAAACTTTGCACTCAATTGGATAGTCGGTAAACCTACAACCAATCAGAGCAACGCAGTAAGTCAAATACTTTGCATACAGTTGTCAACTACAGAACTTACTTATTTTAGAAGTTAAATAACGAGTGTTGCTTCTTTTACTTGATCCTCCATGAGTGCGACCAACGGAGAAACCACAACGACCACAGGCTTTTCATTACGTCCCATCTTCTTAGCGACCGTCAGAGCCAGCTGATAAGTTACACTTTTGATTTTAAAACATTGGGCTGAACTGTGCGGTTCATACTACGAGTTGCTCTTTGTGAAATCAGGAGTGTTCAAGTTGTTGAGCTGTTCACACCACACAACACAATGTGACTGATACACAACAGGAGGTAACGCACTACACGAGTTGACAACGCACTACATAGAGATACAACCACATTCGGATGATAAGAGCAATTCATTTGTGACTCAAATGAGAGCTGTTTCAGTACTATGGTACGGTCTAAATCCTGAAAATAATCAAATAAATAACGAGTTGACACCTTACGATTCTATCTTGTCTACAAACCACGTTTTGTCATGAAAAACCACGCAATAAAACGAACCAGAAATGACGCGAAACAGCACGTGCGCCAATACCCAGCGAAGAAGAGAACACAACACGACAATATGGACATCAGAGAGAAACCAGTGCTGCACACCGTTTGCGTGACGATCTGCTCTGAGAAAAAAATGCAAAAAAAAAGAAAAACTAAGATTTACCTGGTGACCTCAACCCATGCGTTGCTATGATTGGCTGTACTCATGACATCACTGAGGTTGAGTCGTGCGACGGCTCTGGATATCTAGGCTAGATATTTTTCTGGGCTCGGCGACGCGTCTGCCGAGTGTTTCGCTGCGTTGTTGGCTCTTTCACACGAACAGATTGGCAAGCGTTCATCGTCCGCTAATCCCCGCGTGATAACGCCCTGACCTGTCGGCGAGCTCAACGATTTGCAAATCGGGCATAAATCGGGCTTAAAATCCTGTAGTGTGAACATGGCTTTACAGTCTCTGGAGCGATAGGGCTAACGTTACTGATCACGGCACAAATTAAAGTGTGCACACTTTATGACCGCTCATGGAGTGGTTTTACAGATATAAAAGTTTAATTTATTAACTGAAAAGGTGAGTACAGTGCAACATCATCCTTTATTTCTGTAAGACGAGAGTTTAGAGAGACTGAATCTCCCTCTGATATTTCAACTGCATCATCAAACACACTTTAAAAACAGGAAGACGGTTTGTCACAAATGGTTTATTACATGAAATAGCTTAAATTAAACAATAAATAAACAATATGATAAAACAACCAAAATAATCTAAATGGTGTATCAATTAATTTCAAATTTGTCATAAAAAAGAAGTGTAAACATTTTTGAACTCACCAATGACAAAGAGCCCGAAATCTCTTTGATCACACTGTTGATCTGTCGTTTATAATCTCCTTCATGTTCAGTTGTGATGTTTGTGATGGTCAGAGATCCAGTTTGATTGTCCAGCTTCAGTCTGTCTCTGAATCTCCCATCAAGAACATCATCATATACAGTGATTCTGTTTGCCCGTTTATCGATTTCTGCTATTAGAGTGTTTTCAACTCCAAATCTCCACTGAATCACATCATCATCCTTTATTTCAGTGAGAGTAGACTTTAGAGAGATTGAATTTCCCTCTGACACTGCCACTGCCCTTTCTTCAACATCAAACACAACTGAAAGACAAGCACAAACTACACACAGATGTAAAAGATGTTAAAACGCTGACTCTCTTGTGTATTTTGCTTATTCAGTGTGTAGTGAGTGTACAGGAGTTTGCCACATGTACATGCATGTGCACAAATACACTGTATACACACACACATACATTTTAGGGCTGGGCCATATTTCAGGTCACCGTTGATGGAGATCAGTGTTTGCTTTAGTTGGGCTCTTGACCCTTTTATAATTAACTTTAGATTTTGTTTGGCTGTTGTATCTGAGTTATACCTGCCAGATGAACAAAGAAAAAAATTATCCAATGGTGTTGATTATATTGTGACATTCATCATGCTGTTGGTTACATTATAACTGAGATTCTGTATAAATACCCAGAATATGAGATATAATATAAAGGATTTCTTAAAAGTTGTAAAAAAAAAATCTTTCTTTTAGACACACACAGATATCAAGATTCAGTCAATGCATCCCAACAATGGTGATGAGCAGAATATTCAATTAGGAAAAGTAAATTACATAAACAATTCAGATCATAATTTACTGCATACCGCAATGCATGATAGGAGCCATTAATGAGTTGTGATTGGTGGCAACAAGGATTATTATTGTCACCACTGTTGGGATTCACAGGCTGATTATTGATGTCTGTGTTTCTAAATAAAGGCATTTGGAAGTGATTTGATCAGAACAATTTTTATTAAATGTTTTGGATTATATGAAAAATTCAATAATCATATGCTGTAGAACCACTAAACTGTTGCTAACAAGTTAAACCAAATCATCTGAATAAATTTAACTTTTCAGATGCACAGCATTATTATGTCAAAACATAACCAACACTATCAGATCACACTTGTCTTTATTCATTTGACCGTTATAAATCAATAACAGCAGACAAACAAAATTTAAAGTGAAAGTATAAGTGTCAAGAGCCAAACAAAAGCAAACACTGATCTCCATAACGGTGACTTAATTTGTAATTTTCTCCTTCAGTGATTCTGCTTGTTAACATCAGGTGTCTTCAATAATGCTCAATCATCACTAAATTAATCACTTCATTGCTCCTCATGCTCCAGTTTAATGAATCTATCCATAATAACTGAGTTTAGAGCTGAATTCAAACATGATCTGACAATAAAATCACAAATGTAAATGTAAAAATCACAGTTCAATTATTTCTACATGAGAATAACAGTGAATAATAATCTTCTCTAAGTAATTTTACCACTAATTTATCACATGGTAACAGAACAGAAACAACTGAAGTCATGAAAACACATTTAAACTCACCATCCAGACGCCACAAACACAAACAGAGCAAAACTAATTTGAGAAACATCTTCTTCATTGGTTCACTGAAAAGCCCACGACAGTAACTCTTAATGTCTGAAACACTCAGATTGATCTGGAAGACTGAACTGAGATATTTATCAGGTTGTGTGTGAATCCTCCCCCAACATCAGTTAGTTTCCGCTCACACACTCGTCTCCTTTAATATCCCGAACATTAACAAGCTTTCGTTGAATCATACATTTTTTAATTTATTCTGACCCTGAATGAAAACTTAAAACAGGAACAGGCAAAGTTCAGGCGATGAGCAAACAGCCTGTCTGAAGGCAAAACACACAAGCCGTGAACAAAGTTTAAGTTCAAATCAGTGTAAATCAAGCAGGAATAAACAGGCTTCTCTTTTTTTCAGCTGGAAAGACCAAATTTGGCCTTTCAGACTCAGTCAGCCCATTATTGTTTGAGGACAAGTAAACTGCAAAGGCAAATATTTGCAATGGTGTGTGTGTGTGTTGGTTTGAACCCTATATCAAACATTTTATCAAGCATTTGTTGTTTCTTAAACCTTTTTTCACAAAACTCATTGCCCAATCAGTACAAACACAGTCTCAAAGTCTTAATAATTCACAAGATTTAACAAGTTATACGATACTCTGGACATATTTGTACACAATCCTGCCATGGTCCTGTTTGTGGCATAAAAAACCCAAAAAACATTTGTAAATATATTTTTTTATTTGCAAATCTCATTTTATTTATCTGTAAATTTTTATAATTTTTGGTGAAACTCTTTACATTTATTTGTGGATCTCAATCTATTTATTTGGAATAATGCAACAGTTCTCACCCCATAATCATCAACGTCATCAATTGCTGTGCTGGGCACATTGGGCAACAAGTGTCCTCCATTTTGATTTGAATAAAATATTCTCAGTGTACTCTCTAACATGTCTGGTTATTTTCTCTGAACACTTTCAGCATGTGGTTTTCTTCATTACTCTAATAAGTGTATTCGTCACATAATAATGAACACAGCGCAATCTAGTGGCTTTCTTGAGTAACGGCAACAATCACTGGATCTCATTACAGAGACGTGAGTAAATAACTCCTGATATCATGAGTTCAGGATGAGCCACTAGATGGAGGAGTTGCTCCTCAGACGAGACCACAGAGACAAATCACACTAGAGATTTAAAGACTTTATCATTCCCTGTTGGAGGAAATGGAGGATCGATATGTTGAGTTTATGTTTCTCACTGTGATCTCAGTATATTATGTATATAATGTGTCCCAAATCAGTATTTTCTCGGGTTAAAGGAGAAGCTGGGGAAGCTGTTTGTTTATTATTGTGGATAGAAGAACAACAACAAATAATAATAATGAGCTAATAATGTCAACATTTACAAATATTTTTTTTAATAATATTTTAATAATTTAAAACTTTATATGTTCCACACTTCTGATATCTTTAAACTACATATACTCTGTATTCCTCCAGGAGGCGCTCAAAATGATAAATGTAATAAAACACGAAAAGACTCTTGAGTGAGAAACTTTATTGATAAAGGCAAGAAAATACATACAGCAAATATACAGCAGTTTAAAGTGAGATCTGTGTCCCTATTCACTTTTTTCTATCTGAGAGAATAAACAATAAAGACTAACAAATTCGATTTTTTATTAAAAATCCTCAAATAATCAAGCTCAAATATTCAGTATTAATAATGACACAAAAAACAAAACACACTTGAAGAACCTTTAAAGGTCAGCGTTCTGCTTTAGATTTCAATACTTCCTGAAAAAGATTAACATATAAAGCCATTAATATATGTGACATACATTTATATATGCAAAATCAGTTTGTGAGAAATGACATCATCAATCATGCACCTGATGTGTGAATATGTGCTTGATCTCGTTCAGCTCTTCTGGATCTGATGTCATAAACCAGAATGATGACAATAGCCACGCCCACCAGAGCAGAGAGGACCAATCGGATCACAGCTTCAGTAGGACCACAACAGTGGACAGAGTCTGAGGAATAAACACATCAAACTGACATCAGATCAGTCAATAAACACTAATATCAGCGCTGACATCAACTAATATCAGCGCTGTCGTACCTGCACATGTGTGACAGAGTGTGTTGATGTCCAGATGTGTGGTCTGGTTGCTGATGGGATTGTTCAGCACACAGCTGTAGGTGTTTTTATCCTGATATTCCACCTCCAGAGGTAGAGAGAGACTGATGCTGAGATCACACACACTGATGCTGGACAATACACTCATTCCTGAGTACCAGGAGAGAGTCACATGACTCACATTCACCACTGATGAACACACCACTGAACATGATGATGATGAACAGTGTGAAGAGTTACTGATGATGACAGGAACAGGCAGACGAGCTTGAAAACATGAGAGAATAAAGACATGATGAATGAAGATATTCAAGCAGACGAGGAAGAAACATCGAGAGGAACCGAGATTATCAAAAGTAGAGTATTTAAAAACAATTTAATAGAAAGTTAAATATAAATCTGGCTGTTCATGTAAAACCAGTAAGGGAATTAGTAATTTTAACAATTAGTTTTGATAAAATACTTTATCTAGCTGTAATCAATAAAGCAGGTGAAACTGATATTTAACTCACCGTAGACTTTGAGAAAAAAATAAGAAGGGAAACTCCAGAAACCGTTGGTTCGTAGATAACGCCCAGCAATTTTCATTGTGGTGTTTGTGATGGTCAGAGATCCAGTTTGATTGTCCAGCTTCAGTCTGTCTCTGAATCTCCCATCAAGAACATCATCATATACGGCGATTCTGTCTGACCCGTTTAAAGATGTGAGCTATTAAAGGGTTTTCATCTCCAAATCTCTACCGAATCTCATCATCCAGTATTTCAGTGAGACCAGAGTTTAGAGAGACTGAATCTCCCTCCATCACTGACACTGACTTCACCTCTGAATCACCAAACACACACAGGGAACAAAAACAGATTAAGACAGTCATTTACAAAAGTAAATTGTTTGAAACAATGAATTGTTGAAACTGATATTTAACTCACCGTAGACAGTGAGATAGAAACTCTCTCTCTCACTGTTGATCTGTAGATCATAATATCCAGCATGTTCAGTTGTGATGTTTGTGATGAACAGAGATCCAGTTTGATTGTCCAGCTTCAGTCTGTCTCTGAATCTCCCATCAAGAACATCATCATATACAGTGAATCTGTCGGCCGTTACATTGATTTCTGCTATTAAAGTGTGTTCAGATATAAACCACCACCGAATCACATCATCATCCTTTATTTCAGTGAGATTAGAGTTTATAGAGACTGAATCTCCCTCATTCACTGACACTGATTTCACTTTACCACCTGAAGAACAGAGTTTTTCACAGATTAAACCTTTAAAATCACTTGATGTTGGTTTAATGACGCACCACTAAAATACTTTTATTCATTTAAATGTGAAATTGATAATATTCTGCAGAAGAGAGACATATATTTATAGCAATATATTAGATCCAGAGTTTAGAGCTGAATTCAACCTTGATCTGACAGTTGAATAATTTCTATATGAGAATAACAGTGAATGTTTGTTCTGTTTAGGTTTAGTTTTCTCTCTGTTTCATCTCCATCATTAGTTCATTCATCTCAGAGCTGTTTCTGTTCTTCCAATAATCTCCCTGTTATTTAAACCCTGAGATCTGTCCATTTCATCGTCCGGTATCGTTACATGGTTGTGTTTCTCCTCATGATTCTCCTGTGTATTGTGTGGATTATATTAAACTCTGTTCTTTGAGTTAGTTCCTGAGTCACCATTGCTGACACTAACAGGTAATCATAATCCTTTCTGACTAATTTAACCAGTAATTTATCAGAACAGAAACAACTGAAGTCATGAAAACACATTTAAACTCACCATCCAGACGCCACAAACACAAACAGAGCAAAACTAATTTGAGAAACATCTTCTTCATCGGTTCACTGAAAAGCCCACGATAGTAACTCTTAATGTCTGAAACACTCAGATTGATCTGGAAGACTGAACTGAGATATTTATCAGGTTGTGTGTGAATCCTCCCCCAACATCAGTTAGTTTCCGCTCACACACTCGTCTCCTTTAACATCACGAACATCAACAAGCTTTTGCTGATCTTACATTTATAAATGATTTCTGGCCCTGAATCAAAACTAATAGCAGAAGAGTGAAATATTGGATTAGATATCTGGTGTGTTATTTAGTGCTGTGAGCTGTCAATCAAATCTGACCTCTGACATGTGTGACTCTTATTCACTTTATTTCAGTGTAAAGATGTTTTGTGAGGAAGATTGTGAGCTTCTGATTAGCAGGAGAGAAAATGAAGAAACGCTTCAGCCACAAACTGCTGCACACACACACACACACGAGACGACAAACATCCAGCAGAAGCTGTTTATCCACCGACAGATCAAACCAGACACACTGATGTTAGTACAGATCAAACCAGACACCCCAGAGACGGTGCGGTCAGAGTAGGCAGTGCCTTCACCAAAGGAAATGTTGACATTACATTTATTAATTCCAAGAGCTTTATAAATTCACCACATTATTAATTGCATTTATTTTATTCCAAATATACATTTTTGTAACAAAAATTTTCAGGAATACACATATAATATCCTACTTGACTAGGCTACTTGCTGACTACTAGCGGTGGTGGCAGAGTGATCTGAAACGTTTAACATGACGTCACATCCACAGACAGCGCGGGAAAATCCGCCCCGACAGAAAATAGGAAAAATAGGATACAGGCTTTTAGGTCTAGCGGACAAGGTATCAGTGTGCTCATCAGGAGATGTTAGAGTCATAAATGGTCAAATAAAAAGGCTAAGTTACGTTTATTTTGGGGAAAAAGTTGCATATAGCCCCTTTAAGCAAAAAGTAGCTATTCACTGCGTTCACAGTTTTATTAATAATCTGCAATTTTAGAACACTTATATATGCGCTAGAGAAAGATTTAATGATTTGCAAATGCTTCTGAGGTTGTATTTTTAATACGTAATTTATTGTGTGTATCAAAAATAAAATACAAATTCTTACTGACCCCAAACTTTTTAAAGGGTAGTGATTAATGTAACAAAAGCTTTCCATTTCAGATAAAAGCTGTTCTTTTGAACTTTCTATTCATCAAAAAATCCTGAAATAAAAATGTAAAAAAACTGTTTTAACATGGATAATAATCATACATGTTTTTGGAGCATAAAATCATCATATTAGAGTGATTTGTGAAGGATCACGTGACACTGAAGACTGGAGTAATGATGCTGAAAATTCAGCTTATTTTCAGAGGAATAAATTACATTTTAATATATATTAACATAAAAAAGTCATTTTAAATTGTCATAATATGTCTCAATATTACTGTGTTTTTTATGTATTTTTCATCAAAAAATTGCAGCCTTGGCTGAGCAGAAGAGACTTCTTTCAAAAACATAAGAAAATCTACCGACCTAAACTTTTGACCTGATAGTGTATCTAAAGAGCCAAATAATGCTACTGCTATGAATAAAAAACTTAGCCTTATATAACACACCCTTTCATAGTCATTTGTATGTTAAGTTATAATGGAAAATCAGTAATTTATGTTCAGGACACCAAAAGCCACCCTACAGTGATATTGACCCTTTTATGACTTTCACTGTATTTACATCTCAAAGTATGTTATGGTATGATGTAAAATACCATCTTGAATTACAACAGACAGAATGAAATCATTGTAAAGAGGTAACGTTAGGGTACCATCCGTTGAGTTTTGCAGTGATTATAATTAAGTGCCAGACAAGTAACATCAAACGTGTTCACCCTCCACGCAAACACATACCATATTTAGCCTACATATCAGTTCAATAATTTGTATGATAGAAAAACCTGAGTTTCCAACGCAGTTTGCCACAAGTCCAGCGTTCTCAAAGTCAATGACAGCTCGATGATTTCAGTCAATCAATATCCAGAGGAAGATCCACAGGTTCAATCAATTCAAAGAATGACAGACTCAGTCAATAATCCATTGATAATTCCCACGCGCACTAAGCGGTCGAATTTTAGAGTAAAACAGTCCAATAGAGAAACTTGTCTCAAGTAGGAATGACGCTAAACAGGCGTTCCGAAGTTTTTGCGATATCCCGAAGAGCAAATTATTCGAAACACTGATCCGAAGCGTGTTTCAAAACACTCACGTCACGTGACTACGGCTGAACGAAGCTTCTAGTAGTTCATCAGGTGGCGTGCTCCGCCGAATCAGGGTTTGATTGACAGGTCTGGAACTCGTAACTGGGAGTACATCGTTCCAGGCAACCGGTAACCCGTGTTTTTCCAACCTTATACCCGTGAAAGTGCACTGGAACGGCAGTCAAACCCGTGACTTCCCACCCGTGTGTTCGTACTAGATCGATGTACTCACAGTTACGAGTTGAAAAACACGGGTTACAGGTTGTCTGGAACGCGGCCTAAAAGTGAAGTCAATTTTTACGCATTTTCACATCTGTGTTTTTGTGAGAGGTGTTTGGTTTTGAGATAGCGGATTTTTGGTGATATAGTGACATTTATAGTGCGATTTGTTTAGTTATATTTAGGCTTACATTTACACATTCACTGAGACAGACATAGCCTACATATAGTAATAGATGCATAGATAGAAATATATACAGGCAGATATATTAATAGATACTGTAGACATAAATAGATAGCCTATAATAGATACATATATATATATATATATATATATATATATATATATATATATATATATATATATATATATATATATATATATTAGGCCTGGAAGGAAGGAAGGAAGGAAGGAAGGAAGGAAGGAAGGAAGGAAGGAAGGAAGGAAGGAAGGAAGGAAGGAAGGAAGGAAGGAAGGACGGAAGGAAGGAAGGAAGGAAGGAAGGAAGGAACGGAAGGAAGGAAGGAAGGAAGGAAGGAAGGAAGGAAGGAAGGAAGGAAGGAAGGAAGGAAGGAAGGAAGGAAGGAAGGAGGAAGGAAGGAAGGAAGGAAGGAAGGAAGGAAGGAAGGAAGGAAGGAAGGAAGGAAGGAAGGAAGGAAGGAAGGAAGGAAGGAAGGAAGGAAGGAAGGAAGGAAGGAAGGAAGGAAGGAAGGAAAGAAAGAAAGAAAGAAAGAAAGAAAGAAAGAAAGAAAGAAAGAAAGAAAGAAAGAAGAAACCAGTTGATACACAATGCTACATCTGATGCCACAGTAGAAGTGAAAAAACGAAAAGTTTTTGCCCAGACCTCATGATCCCCTAACTTACTGGAAAGAGAGAGCAGTAATCTTTCCTCATTTGAATATCCTTGCTAAACATATCTTTGCATGCCGGCAACAAGTGTCTCTTGCCTTGTGAGAGAATTTTTTCAAATGTTGGAGAAATTATCTGTATAAAAAGAAGTAGGCGGGGTTCTCCTTTGACAGCGGAGAAATTGATATTTTTTAATAAAAATCTATAAGAAAGTGAGACATTGTGGCTTGGTTTATTTTATTAATATTAATTTTTCATGACCAAAATAACATTATGCAATGTGAAGAGACTACAGGTTACAAGCTTCATATATTAGAAAAATACAATAATAAAAAACAACATATTTTTAATGGCTCGTTGTAAAGGTTGTTGGATCAACATCTGCAAATGACCACTAAGTGTCACCGTGGAGACGGGTGTCTGCGACTGATTCGAAGCCTCGAAACAATCTGGCACATTTGCTTCAACTGTTTCATTGCTTCACGAAGCCTCGATCTGCCCATCACTAGTCTCAAGACGTATTTAGCATGTATTTAATTAGAACAATAAGCTTAAATGAGTAGCAAAGAAAGTAACAATTTCTCCTCAAAAAACCGACCACAGATGAATACCTTGAGCTACTGCTCACATCCATGTTTTTGTAACCCCTCTCTAACTTCACTTGGCGCTCAATATAATAAATGTAATAAATCATGGAGAGACTCTTAAAAAATACAATAATAATAAAATAAATAAATTACACTTCACTATATAGTCACACAAAAAAAATCTAAATACAAAATAATAGAATAATCAATTTCCGTTCTCTAACAAAAAAGGAGTGGGTTTCCTCGTACCTCATTTGGCATTACATAAGGTTAGCAGATGGTTCGTTAGAAAAAAAAACATTTTTCTAATGTTTATAAAAACAGGAAATGGAACCAAAATATTATCAGACGTTTCCGGTGACGTCAGAACGCTCGCGACGTTGTCATGGTGAACGAGCTCGAGCGTCGCGCTCTCATCGAGGAAAGGTTCCGTTGTAAACATGTTAGTACACTAACGTTATCTTTCGGCGTACTGCATACTTCCGAGCGATTTATAATGCCTTTACGAGAGCTTCGTTTGCTTGGTTTTGAGGCAGACGATGATTTCTGGTAGCATTTAACGTTAAGGTGATGTTTGTTTACTAACTAACTTAGTCAAGATGGGAGTCGTGGAGGAGTGAGGAGCTCAGCTCTGGATCGGGCTAAAGCTCTTCTCTCTGGGCAGAGAATCTCAAACACCGCGAGATCAGCGGACAAACGAGATGTGGTTAGTGTTTATTATACACACAGCTGCTCTAGAGAAATTAAACTCACTTTATTTTATGTTTTGTGTTGTTTCTCCCCTGAATAATTACGTAAAACCTCTGAAACAACTTTCCTTTCCAGCTGACGTCACCGAGGCCGTGCAGTATTATAACGTTCACCAATTATAATAGGGTTATAATAAGTCGTTGTTTTACCATAAATGTTGTAGGTAATGATGCTCTTCTTAAGTTTTGCTAATAGTGCAGTGATATATTGATGTTTAATATTGTCGTAATAAAGGTTAGGGCAATAATGGAGCATAACAGTTATTATCATTGGGATAAGTGAAGATGCTTTCAATGGTGGAATTGAACCAAGACACAAATAGTATAAAATAAAAAGTTTTTGACTGCATTTTTGACATTGTTTCTGTTGTGTTAATGCTACACAATATGTCTCATCATGAAATGTTCTTGTTTATTCAGGAAAACTCTGCAAAAGTGATGTCACTGACCAGACCTGACCTTAGTGACGTCCCAGCATCGCCGAGGGAAAACCAGGACCCTGCGAAGAGTTTCATTATAGGTGGCGGGAGTCGATTTCTGAAGAAGACCTCTAAAAATGCCACAGAAGACAGACAGTCATTCGCTCCTAGTGGAACTCCTGCAGAAATGGTCATACCTCAACGTGGTTCACAAAGCACGGCTTTGAGTAGACTCAGCGCTCATCGAGAGCCGCATCAGAAACCAGAAAAGTGAGCATACACACCTCTCAGAACCACAGGAGACACGTTTATCTGTCCAGTCCAGCAGCGATCTGAGCACGACAGGGACTCGCTTTCTGAAGAAAACACTGTCCGCACCTCAAGAGGAAAAGGCTCCTGAGAGAACATCTGGTCTAGATGAATATAAAGGAAGGAGAGTCAGTTTAGACAGCGAATGAACAGGACATGCGAAGACTTCTAGGAGACTCTTTAGCCTATCAGAGAGTTCCTTGCAAAATGCAGCGAGGAAGACGAGTCCTCAACCAGTTAAAAAGGTATTGACCCAGTGAAAGGGTCAGGGGCCTCATTTATGACTGTTGCGTAAACAGACCTAATCATACATTTTCACAATAACAGTTTAAATAATTAAAAGAATTAACAATTTATTTATTTAATTATTCTTTATTAAAAAAGAATTATTTAACTAATTAATAGAATAAAAAAATTAATAAATAGTAATAGAATTAAGAATAAATAATTAATTATTTATTTATTTAAAAAGAATGAATTAATTATTTATTTAAATATTTATTTAATTAAATTATTTATTTATTAAAGAATTATTTATTTAAACAATAACGGTATAAATAAATAAAATAATGATTTAAACTATGTTTTACATCTGATATATACACATTTAATCACTTAAATTACATGAAATCATTACTGAGAAGTTACAAAAAAAATTATATTCTAATATTTTGAACATTTTCCTGTGGCATGCTGTGTTTTAACTACAGCGAGGATTGCTTAGATCATGATAATATAAAATATAATAGATAATATAACAAAATATTTTTGTAGAAATAGTGATCAATAATGCACAATAAGGTCTATCTGTTTCCATTAAAAATATAAAGCAATTAAAAATACTATTCGGCCAGTGTAAAAGATTGAGAAAAACTTTCTCTGAAATGTATTTTATACTATTTGATTTATTTATTCAAAAACAAGGCAAGAAGGGGCTACTAAATTATTTTCAGCTATGCAATGTGACGCACATCCGTATCTCATATTTTCATGATGTCTTGTAGCGTTAAACGTGATATCACGTGGATGAATATGCAAATGATATGCAGATGAGGATGTGCATAGTAAAACTAGGCATTGTAATCTCATTTATGGTTATTTTGGGCGCACAGGTTTTGGTGTACACATGGTTTTATAAGTCTGGAATATTTTTTGGGTATGCCATTTTTAGCTTTTGGGCACACTTACTATTTTAGTAGGATCGTACGCAGTTTTATAAATGAGACCCCAGTTGACCACAAATACTACTCACGCTCATGTCCTTCCAAACACGTTTGACTATCTTTCTACTTCTCTTTCTCCAGTTATACAAGAAGAGCAGTGAATCTTCGCCAACCCCTGAAAGACACAAAGTTGTCCACCATATTAGTCCGTCTCCTTCCCCCAGCCGTCCTGAGTCACGCATGATCCGGTTCACTGAACGGTCTGTGTTCTCTGAATCTGATCACAGTGAGATCCGCTCTTTGGATGATCTCTTTCCTGTAGAGTCTGATGATACTCTGAGCGAGAGGAGTGCAGTACTGGATGGTAAAACACCCGTCAGATGAAACATCTAGCGATCATCTAAACTATTCTTGAATAGAATTGTATTCCTAAAAAGTGTATTCTCAAGAAATTTCTTTTTACCCAGATTTCAAACTCAACGTAATGACACTGGATGATCTTGTCCCTATACCTTTTGCAGCAGCTGAAATATCACAAGAAAAGGTTTGTTGAAATATAAACAACATTAAAAGCTTGATTTTCACCACAGAAGGACTTTAAGTTTCAATTTACGTTTTTCAAATTGAAAAAAATATATACTTTTAAATCACAGAAAAAAACACCAGCCAGAAAGGAAGACGGGAACAAGAAGTCATCCAACGACATCTCAAAGCTCGCTTCTCCACCCACACCGGATGAAGCCTCGGCGGCCTACGAAAGTGACTTTGAGAGCGAAATCCCATCGAGAGACGCCATCAAGTGCCAGCGAGATCTCAGAACGTCTCCCAGATGAAGCCAAAGATGCCTCATTGGTCAGCGAGCTCCAGTACAGCTCGTACAAATCCCAGGTCGATGACAATGATGACGATCGTACTTTGTCACAATCATCACGGTCATCCAGTCGCCACTCAGACTCTTCCTCGAGGTCTAGCTCATTCCAATGCGACTGTAACCCACGGCCCCAGTCCTGGCCGTCACGTAAAGGAGGTTGCGGTACAGACACAGATGGATGGATTTGCCTACACGTGGTCTTCTGGTAGGTTTCAGCACCGCCACACAGTTTCTTTGGGGTGTCCCTCAGGGTTATAGTTGAGGGCCACTTTTGTTCTTGTTTTTAGGACACGAATCTCAGAAAGAAACCTCAATAACACGTCCAAGTCATATTTCCAACTTAAGGGAAGACATCCCAGGTGAAAAGGATAAAACGTACAAATATATAATCAACATTCATCATATTAATTGATTACATTAAAGATTAGTTCACCTCAAAATGAACATTTTCCTCCAATGCCATCCAAGATTTTCATGTCTTTCTTTCTTCAGTAAAACAGAAATTACGTTTTTTTGAGGAAAACATTTCAGGATTTTTCTTCACACAATGGACATAACAGTAACCAACATGTTGAAGTCCAAATCAATGGGGTCTGCACGACCCCAGCTGAGGAACAGGGTCTTATCTAGCCAAACCATTGGTCATTTTCTAAAAAAAAGAAAGAAAAAAAAGTACTTTTTATCCACAATTGATTGTCTTGTGCTGGTCTGCGACACGCCAGGCATTACATCATGTTCGAAAGGTCACGCTGGATGTAGGCGGAAGATTCGCCCCATTGTTTTGAAACATCCAGGATACACACTCGAAAGGACCATTTTAGACAAACTGACACAAAGACATAAATATGTCGACATACAATAAAATTTGAACGATACTCCTCCTCCACGCTTGTAAACAATGTAGTGCCTGTAGTGTCTCGCCTTAAAGGTTCACCCCAAAATGAAAATCTAAGAGCGCCATAGATAGCTACGCAACAAACCTTGACACTTTATAAAGTTCATGAAGAGATCATGAATCTAATCCATATGAATGGAGCGGTTTAGTCAAAAAAAATTTAAGAGATTGTTATATATGGTGAGCAGATTCAATTTGGGGCATCCCTCAGGGTTATAGACTCTGGACCACTTTTGTTCTTGTTCTGAGAGAAATGTATGCATTTCAAGATCATGTTTAGGCCATATTTCATTTCAAACTCAAAAGAAAATAAACCATATAAGTTTTTGACTATTTTCATAACATTTCAAATCACATTTTCATCCCAAATTTCCATTATAAAAGTGTTTTTGTGAGATCCACCTGTTTATGTTGGCCATTTTCCAGGCATGGCTGCCGTTGGTCCATCACTGGGCATGGCGTACGTGGACCCGACTCCAATAGCCAGTCACACAGTCAGCGCTGAAGCCATAGAGAGTGAGTATACGAAGTGAATATACCCTTATAAACATGATCCTAAAAAAACAAGTGGTTATGATTAAGAATGAGAACATTTCCGGCACTGAGTGAGCATACCTTATTCTTGTACAGGAGTTGATAAAGTTCATTATCTACCATGCTTACAGGTTTGACAGGATATAATCCTGCCATTATTGCACTCAACGACATGTTGCGACAGCAGTTGGCCCTCACAAGATCGTTCATCGACTCCACCAGACGCCATTACAAATCAGTGCACGAGTCCCTGGGGCCGCCTGACTACAAATACACCACACTACAAGACACTAAAGAGGTAAGAGCACATTTTACTGCAATGACAAATCCTCAATTTCATTTGACAATGAATGAAAATATGACTGTGATGGATTAGCCTATAAAACAGATAATATACATCTTTATTAAAAGTTCATTAAATTAAATATGCCTGACACTACCCTGGCAATCACTTAAGGCAGGTGAACACTGTTAAAAGACATTTAGGACTATAATATCGGCCAATATATCGGTTATTGGCTTTAAAAAAAAAAATTATAATAATTATCGGTATCGGCCAAAATTGTTATATCGGGGTGTGTATATATAATATATATATATATATATATATAAGGGTTGCACCGACATGAATATTTTGGCCGATATCTACCATTATTTTTATATTTGAAAGCCGATAACCGGTATCAGCCAAAATTTTCATATAGGTATGTATGTATAAAAAAATTATCGGTATTGGCCAAATTTTTTATATCGGTATATATATATATATATATATATATATATATATATATATATATATGTATATATATATATAAGGATTAATCTATACTTAATATTTTGGCCAGATAATTTTTTATATTTGAAAGCCGATAACTGGTATCGGCCAAAATTTTCATATCGGTACATATATAAAAAAGGGATGCACCGATATGAAAATTGGCTGATACAGATAATTTTTTTATATTTGAAAGCCAATAACTGGTATCGGCCAAAATTCAAGAAAATTTTGGTCGAGACCGAATAATTTTTCTTTTATTTGAAAGCCGATAACCGATATATTGGCAGATAAATCAATTGTCATAATTTTTTAGGAAAAAAAAAAAAAAAAATCACCCAAGAAATGTCCCAAACAATAAGAATCTTCTCATAATTTTATGTTGCCTATATGACAGATTTCCGCTGCACATTTATATTTCAAGAAGTTTAAAATCATCATGTTGAACAGTGCACATCTAAAGTGTCTCAGCTGAAGGAAATAAAACATTATTTATCGGCTTTAATACATCAGTCACATTTTCTTATCAGGCCGATAACTATAAAAATTAACATATATTGGCCGATATATCGTACATTTTCAATTATAATATCTTTCATGTTTGCTAACAAGAATTTTTATTTTCCCTGTAGTTCATCCGCGCTCACAGGCCGCCCAAACTAAGTATGGAAGAGGCTCTAGACGAAGTTCTACGGGAAATGCAGGACTATCATTTGCATGTGAATAAACATATCAATGTTTCGGATGCATCGTCCATATACCATAAACAGCCAAAACTTTTCAATTATTGTTAATGCAGTAACATGTGCCTAAATAAAGCAGCTTTCTTTTACTTCCTGTTCATCGTGTTTCACATTCATCAAGACACTTAAAAACTTGCATGAACACGTGCCTTTTTTAAAATGTCTTTATTTTGCTTGCACAGTTTCGGATTACTCGAACGAAAGGGTTGTGATGATGCTGACATTTCCATTAGTTACAATATGAAGGTTTGAAACATTTTACAACAAAAAATAAACTGAGGGTGAGATAAAACATCCAAACAAATGTGAAAAACAGTTTTGACATCTACAGTAGAAAAACAGACCCGTGTGCCGCGATCACTCTGTGCTGGAGGGCTCCGGTGGGTCTCTGCTTACTGAGGACGAAAAAGACAAACATTCATACTTGGTCAAGTGTGCAAAGCAATACTTAGAGTTAAAGATTTGATCAAGTCAGGATTTTGCATTTTTTACAAGAACAGGTCTCTGTTTGAATGTTGATTATTTTCCTCATATTCTCCAATGTTGCGGCTCTCTCTTCCCAGTCTGTCAGTAACGCTCTGTTCACTTCCTATCTCCATGAAGCCCCTCTTTTTAAAAAGCTCACTGTGCTCTGATTGGTCGGCTGGATCAGTGTTGTGATTGGTCTAGTGTGTTTGGGAAATGTCCCGCCCCTTACCATAACCACCAGTTTAACAAACTACCAACTCACACAACCAGGCCCCACCCCTTTATTCTACGTATGAATTATTATAATGAGGAATATTGTGACGTGTTCGTTCCCAGAAGAAACTCAAGACTACAATGGAGGATAAGAACTGAAGATATATGAACATCATCACCTCTATCTCGCCCTTAAAAACACAAATACCTTTTTCTCTTGCTTTCATCCTTGCGACAAAATTGTAGCTTTTGTTCCTCCTGTAGTTCACGTACGGGTCGTCCAGCGCGACTCCCACTCCTTTGTACTGGTCCCACTTGTCCCGAATGTCTCCTCCTTTAATGGGATCTTGAATGCCCTGTTCTTTAACACCAAGACCTCCTGATCCGCTCCAGCCTGCAGGAGGAACGGGACAACGTTCAGCGCCGATCAGCGGAGGCATGGTTCATACGCAGTCTTCTGGATCACTTACCCATCTTCATGAGCATCTGATGGCCCTTGTTCTCTTCCGCCCAGCCTGTGGTCGACGGGAATGGCGGCGGGAGCTGAACCCAACCCAGATGTGGAGCTACGGAGACAGGCGTTCATGACAACGGCACGCTGAAATCGATGTTTAAACTGGATTCATTTCAGGAAAGTAATGAAATTTGGATCAAAGCCCATTTCAGACAAGTCATTTCAACCGGCGGCCATCTTTGAAATGCAAGTGCAGCTTGTTACATCTCTTTGAACGGGGAAACGTCAAATTCTTCAAAACTGTTCGATTAAATTTCACAATTGAAATCACCAATGACATCTGTCTCATAAGTTGTTTCTAAACGCTCGAATCATGAAAGAATCGTCTGATTCTTAATCGTCTGACTGTTTCTATAGCAACCGGCGCTTCTAACGGCAGCTTCAGTGATGCGATGACTTTACCGATCAGTGATTGGCTCTTATTTAGAAGGCGGGACTTATTCCGCTATAACTTTTCCCAATTCAAAACAATACGAGTGACGCGTCTTGTGTGATTGTGTCAATTAATCCATTTATTTTAATTTAAATACATTTTATTTTTTTATAATATATGGAATGATGGCGATAATCATTCAATCACCACCAATTATAATTTTTTCACCATGCAGCACAATAAGAAATGTCGCTATAGTAACGATATTTGACTTGATGCTCAAAGAAACAGCAATATGATGAACAATCATATATTTGACAATCTGGATGGGATTAAATATATTTAAGCAACCCTAATTCACATGTAATCTGCTTTGAAATTTTTCGTACTATTTTATGTCAAAGATTTAAATTTGCGATTATGCTTTTTGAATTAGGTAAAAGCATAAAACGTAATTACAGACAGTAATGAATGAAATTAAACGTTATAAAAACTTAACTGTTTCAAAAAGTTTACACGTCAAGTTCAATAACAGACTAAGAAAAGCAGATCCACTTACGGAGGAGTCGGACTGCGGGATTTTCGGGCTGGCGACGCTTGTCTGGAGATCGTGACTTGGAGCGAGATCTGGATCGGGAGCGACTTCGGGACCTGGATCTGGAGCGACTCCTGCTCCTACAGGAGAACGTTGGAAAAACAGTGTCATCAACTTTCTGTAACTGTAAAAAAAATAGGTTTATTAGTAAAAGCAGATTTTCCACAATACCCGGAGCGAGATCTGGAGTAGGAACGAGAACGGGAGCGAGATCGGGAGCGGGATCTGGAGCGAGAGGATTTAGAAGACCTGGAGCTGGAGCGCGAGGTGGATCGCCCTCGGCTGTGGGACCGACTGCGGGACGTGGGACTCCCTCGGGTGCTGCCACAAAATAACAACAGATCATCACATGAAAGGAAACCAGTGAGGAAACAATGGATTTCACTTTTGTTCAGGTCATATCTGAACTACAGTGTTATTGTAGAATTAGTTACAGGCTATTTCAGCATTTATTAACAATATTTTGATGCATTTTATTTTTATATTTTTAGTTTTTCTTGTTTTTAATATTCTTGTTTTGTTATTTTTTTCAGGTTTTATTATATTTTTAATTAGGTTATTTTTATGTCAGTTTTAGTATACTATTATAGCATACATATTTTGATTTAGGTTTTATTTCTATATTTTTGTGTAAAAAAAAGTTTTACTAATATTTATTAGTTGAATTTTGTAATTTTTTATAAGGATTTTCAATATTTAAGTTATGTACTTCAGTTTTAGTAATTATTGTATACTATTATAGTATTTACCGGTATTAACATTTTGATGCATTTTATTATTATTTTTATTTCAATTTAGTACTAGTTTTACTAATATTGTTGTTTAGTAATTTTTTGTCAGGTTTTATTATATTTTTAATTATGTTATTTTTATATCAGTTTTAGTATACATATTTTGATTTAGGTTTTATTTATACATTTTCATGTAAAAATATTATATATTTTACTAATATTATTATGTTTGTAATTTTATATGGATTTTAATATTTTGTTTTATGTATTTCAGTTTTATAATTATATATATATATATATATATATATATATATATATATATATATATACAGAAATACAATATTTGATAATATATAATATTTGACGAAATACAAATTTGGTTTTGTGACATTATTTTATTTATTTTTTTATTTAGATTGTATTTTCAGGTTTAGTATTTATTCACATTTTGAAGTATTTTTTACTTTTAAATTTCAGTTTAGGTTTTACATTTACTTTTTTATTATATATATAAAAATGTTAGTATACTATTACAGTGATATTATAAATACATTTATATTTTTATATTTCCAGCACTCATTTTAAATTTTGTAACGTTGTTGTGATCTTATGTGTATCTTATCTGTGATTACTTTTTTATATTTCGTTTTCATATTTAGCTTTAATTTATCTGTTTTAGTCTTAGTAATTTTAGAACTTCAACTTAAACTTATTTTATTTAAGTTCTAATTTAAATCAAATACTTCTTTAAAGTTTTTCCATCTAATATTCAACTAATTTTTTGAACAGTTTTGTTTTTGTCAGTGATAACACTGATATTTGCACATAATACATTAAAACAGTTCATTTTTTTCCCACCTGTTGCGTTTGTCTTGATCCTTTTTCCGCCTCGCTCTCATTTTGGCCCGGAAGAACTCGTACAGACCATTCTGTTCCCAACCCTCACTGGAAAAATGATCGTTTTCATGTCAATTTAATAGAAGTAACTAATGAAAACAACCAAAACACAGCATGTGTGTTTGCGTCACCTGTTCCTGGGCCTGTCGTGTGACGGCGGGCTGTGAAACGCCTCCACTGCGGCCAGCAGACGGTCACTGAGGGGCATCGGGGGCGGCAGACGGATGTCTTTGGGGTCCAGAGGCTTATAATCGTGATCTTCAAGCTATTATTAAAGAGAAAGAATCGTATATTGCCTTGCTGGGGGAACCACTGCTAAACTCAATGGGTCAAAGTTGGTCAATAAAAAACTAAAACCTTGACTGGCTAATTATGTGTACTTGTTTTAAATCTGGTTAATGTCATGGCATCCGTTTTGTAAATAGTTAATTGAATCTGTCATATAGGCCTATGTTTCTTCTGACACGACATTCAGTCCCTCCAGAAAAAAACGTATCGCATAAAATTGTATAAATATCCGCATATTCCATCGCATTTTTAAAGGAAACGAGCCCCATAATCAAGAACTTTTGCCCGCAACAATCACACAAAAAAAAAAACATTTTTCTGGAAGGATAATAAAATGCTGGTCCAAAAATAAAGAGAAAGTGTTCTAACTGGTCATCATTGGTTAAATTTAAACTAACCTTAACAAGCGGCGCCATGAGTCCCGCCGGCAGGTCGAAGTAGGGCACGTTGGGCACCAGACTGGGGTCGTCCTGACTGACGTGAGCCGGGGTCTGCCGTCGCATGTGTGGCGCCTGTCCGTTAAAGCCGTGAGGAGGCGGGCCGAATTCGGGATGCTGGTTTCCGCCCCACGGAGGAGGATCCGACATTCCTGGAGGGGGAATCCTCTGGTTCGGGTGGTGATGAGGAGGCGGCCCGATCTCTGACGAGGAAAACATTACAATGTGTAACAAAGCAAAGACTCGCATGAAAAGTTGAGGACCACTTATAGTCCCCATGTGCTGAAAATACAGCTTTTAATGTGTTAAGGCAAACCATGTGTGAATTTATAAGTCGACAGCATTGCTGAGTATCTCTGCCGTGAACCAAAGACAGTCTCAAAAACACGGTTTGAAATCTTTTATATCGGCGTGGAAATTGTATTTTACTTAACAACAGTTAAGTTTTTTAAAAAACTTGTAAAAAATGTAAAAAAAAAATTAGAATTGTAAAAAACAATTCAAAAATTCTATTTTACTTTCTGAATTGTTTCAAAAAGTAATGCACTTTAAAAAGTGAATGTCATTAAATTTCAATAAAAAATGCAATGCTTGATTAGGTTTATATTTGCTTGCTTGCACCCTCTAGTGGACATAGAAGACAATTCAGTACGTTTTTATCTCTTCACATTAAAAAGTAAATAACACTTAACCAACTTTTTTTAGTTAATGATCTGTAAGAATGGATCTTTATTAATACCAGTCATTGATTCGAGTAACTTTGACATTTGTGTATAAAGTGTTTTATTTCTACAATATATGGTGTAAAAACGTCTTAGTGCTGCCCTCTTCAGGTTGAACAGTGGCTACTGCAGTTGAATTTTCCTATTGGATGTTCCACACTTCGTGACGCACGCAGGTTTCAGCTCACCGCGCATTTTTTCAAATATTGCCAGTGGGTGGAGTCAGGCTGTGACCAGGGGTTTAGTTACCCTTTAAAGGGATAGTTCACCCAAAAATGAAAAATCTGATTTATATTATTTAATTAAATTTAATAATATCTTAATTTGTGTTCTGAAGATGAACGGGGTTGAACAACATGAGGGCGACTCATTGCTGACCGCATTTTAATTTTAAGTATTGTTTTTAGAATTCAAAATATAATTCCAATTTTGCTAATATTTCAGAAAGAAATTAAAATTAGCTTTTTAGCCATTTTGACAGCCGTAGTTCGAACTGAACTACCGTTCCACCCCTATAATCGAGTATGAACAGAGTTGCGCCTCACCTCCTGGGAAGTCCGCCTGCGGGTAGTCGAACCGGTGTGGCGGATACGGCGGCCGCTCGAAGTGATGTCGGGGGGGAAACTCCTCCTGCATGAAGCGCGGCGGGAAGCGGCCGAAGTTGTGCGGGGGTGGCGGCGGCTGGTTGAACGGCGGCGGCTGCTGGTGGGGGGAACGGCCCGCGGAAATGTGGCGGCCGCTGCATGCGGAAGGGCGGCTCTCTCTGACCCCACGGCGGCTGGTCCGGCTGGTTGCTCCACGGCGGCTGATCGAACTGGCCGCTCCAGGAGGGCGGGGGCTCGTTCTGGCCACTCCAGGGGCCTCCGGGCCCCCGTCCCGAGGGCCGCTCCAGTTGGGGTCCCGCTGCTCGCTCCCACATGCCCTCGTGGCTGTTCCAGGGCGGGCAGGGGGGCGGGACTTGAGTGGGGTCGAATGGTGGCTTGAGGCAGAGATAGATAGATCGAGTTATATTTGCCGTCATATTTTATTACCATTTTCTTAACTATAGCAAATAAACAGTGATAATGTTAGAAATGTTAAAGCTGTCTGAATATATTTTGGTTTGACTATTAAGTCTTGCAGTACTAGATTTGCAGTATGACGATGATATAATGCGTCGATTGTTGGAGATTTTGCATTATAATAGTTCTTGTCACTCACAGGCTGTTGCGGGTTCCAGGACGGCATGTTGTGCTGCGATTTCGAACCAGCCTGGTTTAGAGGAAGGCATGTCAGGTGACGCCGAGGGTTCGAGTCCGAGGGTTCGGTTCTGAGCGCCTTCGTAATCAGCGGCTGGAGGACCGGCCAGCGCAGGCTTCAGCTCTCCTGATGACAGTGGGAGAAAGAATGACAACCAATCACATCACAGGAAGAACGACATCACAGCAAGTCAAGAATGAGCATAACTCATCAGTGATTTGGGAGTGATATCAAGGAAGAAAGACAAGAATGTCCAGCATGACGTCATAGCAAGTAAACAATGATATCAAAAGAAAGAATGATGTCAGAGGCCGGGAATGACATCATATATGGATTAGAATATAACAAGTCAGGAATGTTTGACCCAATCTTGTCTTTTTTCATATATATAATAATTTTGCAATCTATGTACCCATATATCTCTATTATTGTCATATCTTATATCAGTTATGCTGCTTCATAATTTTGCGGAAAACGACGTTTCACAGTTTAAAATAACAGCATTTATTTGAAAAAGAAATCTTCTGCAGCATTTTAAATGTCATTTACGGTCACTTTTGATTGATTTAATGCATCCTCGAAGAGTATTCGGTATTCAAAGTATTAATTTCTTCAGAATAAACAGCGTTTCATAAGCGACCGCATCTGTAAGGGATGAGGTGAAGTATCTGTTTACCAGGCTGAGAGCTGGTGGGCGCTTGGCTCTTGACCTCAGGGTCCACAGGGGTCAGCTGACCAACCGCTGCCGCCGCTGCCGCCACCGTCTGCTGCTGCTGGAGATTGCTCACGAACTCCTCGTGCTGCGCTCTTCAGCGCCTGGATCTGCTGCTGGAAGGCCACCTGGATGGGCTGCACCACCTGAGCGTACTCCGTGATAAGCGACGCCTGACGACACGACACAGACACACACATGCTCAACAGCTGGAACATTATTTAGCGGACTGACACTGAAACCTTAATAGAAACTTCTCTACAGCTTGAAAGTAAAACTTATATGAAATTATGAATTTATTATGAAATTATTTGATTTCAGACAATTTTTTCCACTTTTCCACATTTCTATTTTTCATTTACTTTAACTTGATGTGCTGAAATAACTAAAATTGAAATGAAATTAATAATTTTGATTAAAATAAATTAAATATATAACAACGAAACTTAAACACTAGAGAATTTTTTTCACTATTAAAAATGAAAGAAACAAAAAAATTTCTAAAACATTAACTAAAATTAAAATAAAAACAAAAATTGTAAACATAAAAGCAGATTAAAAATATCAATAAAATTATATAGACATAAATTATTAAACTTAAATAGAAAATAAATAAAAAAAACTTAATATGAACAAAAAAAAACTAGACATTTACAAAACAACTTAAGACAAAAACAGCAAAAATACTGAAACTAAATCAAATTATAATGAATAAAGAAAATATAAAATAACCACAGAATCAAAATATCAAAACCGTAAAGACATTTTAAAATACAACATTAAAATTGAAAAAGAAAAAACAGAAGAATTACTTAAAAATAAATATGATTAAGATAAAAATATAAAACTAACAACTGATTCAAAATATCAATAAAAAACATATTACAAAAAAAAAAAAAATACTAAAAACGTAGATAAAATAAAAATTAGAAAATTAAAATCTGCTTGAAATTAGCAAAGCGACCTCCACAAGTCTCTGAATGATGTCTGTCTGTGTGTGTGTGTGTGTACCTGATACTGTCCGAGGCCCAAAGCAGGACTCTGGAGCTGCTGAATGGTGACGTCATCAAGAGTATCCGTTCTTCTCCCACAGCTGCAGCAGCTGAAAGCAGAAGCTTTTCGTCAGAAGACACACTCACACACCGTCACACAACACACACTTCGCATGGCGTTCTGCTGATATCTGAGAGCAAACATGAGGGTGTGAAGTGGAGGCGAACCGTACCCGTGTGATTTTCTGCTGCTTGTCTTCTTCCACCGCCAGGAAACTGGTGCAGTAAATGGGAACCACGACCTTCTGAGAGCCGCCAAAAGATCCTTCTGATTTTTCCCTCTGACTGTGGAGAAGAGTTGACCAACAAAACACCATAAAACACACTTGGACCTAATGATGGTTGATGGAATGATGAGACAGAAAACTGAATATAAATTTTTTTTTATTTTAACTCATTTACGATGGAGGATATTATGTACTTGGGTGGAACGAATCGCAGATGATCCGGTACAGACCAGCCGCCCCACGGTTCGAACACGCATGTGATTCGCGGATAAACGGCTAAATTTAACCCTCATAGAGTGAAAGTTTATCATTTGGACGTGTTTTGTCTTGCCAATTTCCAAATTTTAAAGAACTTTTTTTTTTTACAGTTTCCCAGGAAGTGTCGAGTGTTATCTTGAACACATGGGATGGAATGTTTTCTGATAAATACGGAAACGTAGTTAAAAACATTTCGGCCGATACACGATAACCGATAATTCTTTATATTTGAGAGCCGGTCACCGATATATCGGCCGATAAATCTAAATCCAAATATTTATATAATTTTTGAGAGCCTGATTACAAAAACAAAAGTCTCACCAATAAAATCATCGTCCCAAACACACAATTATAACGTTATTATTATAACTTGATATGGCCTATATTTTCCTTTATTATGTGATTTCAATAATTTTTCAAGCAATTCAAAACCATCATGGTGAACAGTGCACATCTGAAGTCTCTCAACATTATTTATCGGATTTAATAAATCAACCAAATTTTCATATCAGACCGATAACGATAACATTAAAAATGAGCATATATCGGCCGATATATTGTGCATCCCTGATGATATCATTACTATTTTGCACTCAACTTTGCAACTTTAGGAAGAAAACACAGCTATTGCCACATAACACAGTTGTGCGTCTCACCAGTGATGCAGGACGTCGTTGGTGAGATAGATGAGGTGCAGGCGGAGCTCGAAGTGCGCATCGTCCGCAGTGATGCGGTTTCGGAGATGCGACGACATCAGTTCGCAGTGCTGTGGGGTCTTGGGCGTTCCCAAACATCCAGTTCTTCCCAGCCTGAGAGAGAAATAACCCACAAATAACTCATCTGACATCTCTTTGAATATCTCCAAAACTCTTCGCCATGCTTACAATTAAATATCATATTTGAAATCACCAATGAACAATTGTCTCATGAATTTTGATTCTAAACACTTAAATCATAACAGAAAGACATTTTTCAGTGTGGACACACGTCCAATGCACAGGAATGATCATCGGCCTGTTCACATCAGCCATATTTTGACATCGGAAGGATACCGATGTGTAAAAAATTGACCATATCGACCATTCAAAACAATACTTGTGTAATCCTACAGTCTTTGGGCACGTACCGAGATGGCGTCTTTCGTGCAGGTGTCTATGATAGGCTGAAGGAGGTTGTCCAACTCGTTCATGTCCAGCTGCGTCTCCACCACCAGCTTCTGCATCTGTTGCTCCATCGCCAGAGAGATGGCGGCCGCCACCTGCTCCTAGAGGCCCAAACACACACGTTTACACAACACCGCTTTTCAAGCTTTTGGCCTTTCATTTACACGACAACAGCGTTTTTTGGGGGCCTGAAAACACAAACTTTTGAAAATGCGAATCTGTAATAACGATTCAAATGTGTTATTCATAACCTTAACACAGAGTCCTAACTTAGTGATGCGATAAGATTCCAGTGACAAATAATTAGTCTGTCCACACCAGACGTGACTATGGGACGTGATTAAAATCACAGCCAATCAGAAGAGCGTGTGGACGGGCTTTCTCAGCACTCGCAACGAAATTGATAAGAACCATTATTACACCATTTTAACATTATAAAATACATACTGAGTTACTAAAACAATAATTTTCTTAGAATACACTTATCTGTTAACAAGTTTTTTTGAATGTTTTTGTTCACATTTATTTATTTTGAAGATCTGAGGGGAATTTCTTTCAGTACGGCTATAAAAAAACACACTCGAATGTTATATTAAAACTCACAGATGCTTTTAACATTGACATTAAATAAAGCACATAAACAGTAAAAAATTTCTCAGTTTTAATCAATTCTCATTTTTATCGAACCAATATCGATTCTTAAATCCCAAGAATCGATTAGTCGTCCTTTTTTAAGTTGACGAATGAATTGAACATTGTAGCGCGCATCCCATACAAATAACTCTATATATGCACCATATTACATATTTATTATAATATTTAATGTTCTTCAATATGTAATGCATGTTTGAATAAATCTGGCAAGTTTTTATGACAGCCACCATTTAAATGTTTATATTTCATCTAACTTTATTATTATAAAAAAAACAAATAAAAGTGTAATTTAAGTGTTTGTATAGAAATTACCAATATTATAGTAGGCTAATGAAGCCTATAGGCTACAACTGACTCCCATAGTTTACAGCATTAGTTAAGAGATTTGTTTTCCTTGAGAAAATGTGCCATGTATAGTACTTGATATCCAAAATAATCAATATTGAATCGAATCGCAAGCTTGTGAATCGAAATCGAATCGAATTGTGAAATTTGTGTCAATACCCAGCCCTAATAAAACAGTACCTGAGATTATCATATTTTCTGTTGTTGTTCCAGTCTGGTTATGACATGGTGTTAGGCAAGCATAATCATACTAGAGCCATGACCGATATATCGGCAGGCCGATATTAGGCATTTTCCAAACTATCGGTATCGGCAGTTATAATGGCCGATAAATTAATATTTCAAAAATAAAATAACGTTCAAGTTTCTTATTAAAATGTATTATCATATTATTTTAGTTAAAAGTCATAAATAACTACTAATGTTAGGGAATTCTGTTAATGTTTTGTTGCACGTTTCTGAAATAATTTTTTTTTTATAAATAAATAAATAAATAAATATCGGCCGATATATCAGAATATCGTATTTTAAAACCAAAAAATATTTGTATTGGTAACGGCCTTCAAAATCCTTTATCGGTTCGGGCTCTAAATCATACTAAAAGCTAAAAAAATGACATTTTGTTTTCAGAAAATTTAACTATAAAGATTGTTATCGGCAAATATCATTCTAAATAATCAGCATCAGTGGAGAAATTGAGTATCAGTGCATCTGTAATACCTGTGTGTGTGTGTGTGTGTGTGTGTGTGTGTGTGTGTGTGTGTGTGTGTGTGTGTGTGTGTGTGTGTGTGTACCTGTCTGAGGCTGAGCAGGTGTTGCTCCTGTTGCTGCAGGTTCCACTGGCTCTGCTGGACGAGCTCATCCACAGACGGTGTCGTTGGCGGGATCGGCGGAGGCGCGAGCATCGTCATCTGACGCAGGAACATCGGACACCTCTTTACCCGCAGGATTACAGAGCACTGCGAACACACAGACGCAAAGAACATGAGTCCTATTGTACGCCGTGACCTCCTCACCTCTCGCCTGCCAGCACGGCCAAACACTGGGAAGAGGGACTCTCGTTTGAATGGGCGTTTCCAGCGCAAAGCCATTCAGATCAGAGACACATGCAGAAAATCACTCATGCTGGCTCTGGTCTTTCCATGTCTGGAGACAGTCACATGAAAAACTCGAACGCGAAAACATTTTAAGCCAAGGAGGGAAGCATGAGGTACTAAATCGACTCCAAAGAAACCAAAAGAAGAAACCATAAGAGAACCCAAAGAGAAAAAACGCTTACGGCTTTCTTAAAAGCTATGTTTGAATTAAGATTTTGACTGAATATTAAACAAAAAATCATCATGAATCATGTATAAAGCAAAAAACAGTGCTGGAAAGTTACAACGGTAAAATTTTGATAAAACTATCAAATCCCTAGATGTGAGAAACAGTAACAGCAATGCTTGGCAAATGCCACTAAAAGTGCTGTTTTTACTCATTACACAGGTCAACATAACATAATTTAACAAATTAAAAATATATATATATATAAAAAACATTTCAAGCACTGATGATGCAGAAAAACTCCGTGAATACCAGGCAAAATTAAACATTTCTGATGATCGATCTAATAAATACCTTCCATATTATATTCATCATCATGACTGGAAGAATCTATAAAGGAGAGAAGCACACCTTAAAGACGAATATATATTTAAACACAATACAGTAAAATCTAGCTGTACATTTCCATCACAAATGCCCAGTGTTAGTATCAGTAACAGGGTTAATTTTGTTAAATACAACTGTTAATTAAACATAAACATAAAATAACTAAAATGAAAGCTATATTAAAATATGAGTAATAAAATAAAACCGGTTAGCAAAAATAAATGTGATGCGTACGCTGCTGTTGTTCGATGGCCAGTTTGTATTTGTAGTAGCCGAAATATTCCCCTCCGAAGAGAAACGAGAACTTGGGGTTGTCCTTCTGCTTCTCCATGGTCATCTTCTCAAACTCGGGGCCATTTCGGGCCACGAACTGGGCCAGTTTGTCGATGACATTTCGCAGCTCTTGATCTGATGGGGGAAAAATCAGAGAAAAACGATAAGATTCAATCGGCTATACAAAATTATATATATATATATATATATATATATATATATATATATATATATATATATATATATCCGGTATATATAATTTTTTTACACAATTTATTGTTATTAATATAACGAGTAATTTCAACAATTAATAAAAAAAATTAACATTCGATCTTTCAAACAATGTAAAAAATGTCACTTTTTTTTATCCTCTCTTTTTTGTGACGAAAGCGACGGCTGAATAGCGTCCACGGTTTTACTGTAGTAAATATGGTATTATTACTGGAATCGTTGGTCATCTATCGTTACTGTAAAATCGTTTTACGTACAAAACTACTCAATGAAAACACGCCAAACGATTTGACTACTTCATTTAGCATCCTGCCCACCCAAGTCTGTCAATATAAACAAACTCTGCTGATTTTATGTGTCAAGAGTGTGTTTATTACTGTCGTTTTGATAATAATATCA
This sequence comes from Hybognathus amarus, assembly GCA_030378365.1. Taxonomy (NCBI): domain Eukaryota; kingdom Metazoa; phylum Chordata; class Actinopteri; order Cypriniformes; family Leuciscidae; genus Hybognathus; species Hybognathus amarus. Next base: position 73,765 of record JAQIUQ010000383.1, on the reverse strand, counting down.
GTTCATTCGCGCTCGCGCTGCAGTTCTACTCACGAGCGCGAGCGAGCGCACTGTTACCTTCTGGTGGCGTGGAAATATCCATCTTTCTCACGATTACACGCTAGTATAAGACCAGGAATTCATTTATACCTTATGACGCTGAGACGCGAAACAAAAATAAATCGTTTTAAACCGGTGCGACCATTATATCGGCATGAGTTTGTTGTGTTTTAGCTCAAGATGGGGCCACAGGAAACCGAATCCTGAGCACTTCCTCCGGCGCATGCGCGTTGGTGACGTTCAGAAGAGTCGTGACGTCACAGCGTCGCCTGCCGTCGGGAGGCCGTTAGAGTTTTTAACGTTTTAATACTGACTGGATTTTGTTGTAGGTGACAAATGAACTGGTTTGTAAGTAATCTTAATTTACAGTTCAGGATACTTCCCTTAAGATTTTCTTTTGCCCGATTTGCTTTCTGAAGATGTTTAGCCTTCGAAAATCCATATGCAACAAAAAACACTTTTGATGAGCATGTCCGAATATAACAGAGAGCAAGTATTTCACAGCAGTATGATTGGTAAAATATTTTATGTGTTTATGTTTGATAAAATATTAGTTATTTTAGATATTCTGAAGTTAATCAAGGCGCTCATTGTGGTGAACCGCAGATGGCTTTACACAACTAGGTCAATCTATCAACAGTTGACTCTCTTCACTTTTAGGAGTGATTTCACATTTAATCTGGTTATAAATGAAAGGCGGTTTATATAGGGTTTTTTTAATAGTGCGTGTTTACAGTTGTCTAGCTTTTCTCTCATGCAGATTACAGATTACTAGATTATAAACATCACGCCAGTGCTGATTGATTCAGCCCAGATGTGTTTGTGAAAAAGATGTTAAAGTGAGACCTGTTAGACTTTTTTGACACACAACATCATGAGAAAAGCATAGTTTTGCCCAATAGAAATTGGAATGAATGAACTGCATAATAGCACTTTAATTAAAAACAAATTTATTTGAGGAAAAGTAATAAATTGTATTACCACATATTAAGTGTGACAACTTGCCCTAACCTGACATTTAAGAGTTCAGCTTTTCTTCACAGTTCAAAGTTCTTATGAAAAAGTGTGATTTCTGATCTGAACACATCCTTGCCGATTTCAACATTTCAACAATAAAAATTTTCATAGCTATTGTAGATATATTTTATCACCTTTAGGGGTCAGAAAAAGTGCCCTAATTGAAAAATCACCCACATAAGTTATTATGTCTCTAAATGATTCATTTCCAACTGTTCTACTAATCATTAGCACTCCACATGTTTACAAAGGATGACAAAAAACCCTTTTCACGTCCACTGATGAGAAGAACACTGGCGCCAGCTCTCAAATCCACCTCACACCTCCCACCCATTCTCCATGACCTCTAATTATGTCATGCGAAAAGAGCCATGTCCCATTGAAAACCTTTCTTAATCAAACCCAATTAATTCCGCTCGCTTCCCTTATTATCCCCTTCGAGGAACGCGTCATCCCCATCAGCCTGTTAACTTCAGCCTTCGCTGTGTCGAGGGAGCGAAATAATAGATTATGCAATTAATTTTGTCGTTAGAGACTTGATTGTTCTTAATGAATACAGTAACTCTGTGGGGGTGTCCTGTGATTCAGAATATCCCCTCTTGCTCTCCGTCGATAACCATATCATCACTCAGCAAATATCTCTGAATTTGCTGTCATTTTTTATTTTATAGCTCACAGGGATTACAAATAATTATAATTACATTTGTCATTTCTGATAGCCAATATTATGGCCAGTATTATAAATATTGTTTGCCTGAATAAGCATGAAAGCGAAATCGCAAAAACATGTCCTGGTCAAATCTCACACAAAACGGAACCAACAGAATCCCAAAAGAAATTATATTTTGCATAAAGAATATTAAGCTCTTATTCACGTTCAGATCAAATTTCTATATATAGTAGTATGTATATAAGTAGCTATAAAACACCACAGTTAATGCATCCCTTAAATATATACAATTAAATAATATTAATATTTTTAATTGTAATATTAACATTTAATAATTTATCACTTTTTTTCACATTACAGTACTGGCATAATAGCCTAATAATAATGTCAAATTGTAACAAATAGACTTGATTTTGAATGCAAATTTCTGCATTATACTACTTTATAATATACTGTCCTATATTATAACACAACACTGATATTGTGACCGTTATGTTGTGCATCTGTAATCAGTCTTATAGACCTAGTAGATTAGATGGTAAACACCACATGCATCAGTACGGTGAGTTTGAAAATGAGAAGACCGTGCATCGTTCTGAAGAAATCGTCTTAGTGGCTGAGGTCATGGATTAACCTTTGGTTTATGTTTCTTGCTACCAGATGCGTGTCTAAAAAATATTTTTCCAGTCAGTTCATGATGAGGCATTTTTAGCTATTTTGAAAGTTGCACTCCTGGACCTGCAAGGTTTTAAGCTTTACTTGCATAAACAAGCATTTAAAGGTGCACTATGTAACTTTTTTGGTTTAAAATGCACAAAATTTAAATAACGAGTTAACACACAATCAATACTCTTGTCTTAGCCTGATTCACTATGGGAAGCCTGTTATAAGTGTTTATATTTTAGTCCTGTTGGGATATTTTGTGTGGGAAATTGTTAATTGCGTGTCATCATATATCCATAAATAGAGAAAAGTTGCCCCAGCTACTTTTTTTACACATATATGGTGTGGGAGTGGCATAGTTGTCACAATGAGCGAGAAAGGTTGACATGGAGCAGCTAAATGTCAAATCACCCTTTTAAAACAAAGCCAGAACAGTTGAGAGTCGGCCAGCAAAAAGAGAAACGCGATAGAGCTCGTAATAAAACAAGAATCAACATTAGCTTGGCTTTTCGGAGATGTCGAGAACTAAAAAGTTGTAAAGTGATGGGGAGATGGCATTTTTATTACCGTATTCCGAATATAAGATGACCCTGAAATGGCCTTGATTATAAGGCTATTGTTGTACCCTACCAGAATAATATGTCACTCAAAACGTGTGAACCAAACGTGAGATTATAAAATGGACCTTAAACACAACAGACTGACCCACATTCAATGCATGAGAGTGGAAAAACAGCAGATTCCCCTCAGCTTGGCGAACAAAGCTTTTCGCAGTGGATGAACTGCTGCTTTCCCATGATTCCTTTGTGCCAGTCCAGCCGAACGCATGCCTACCCACAACCCAGCCCACCCGTGTGCCAAGATGTGCAGCGGTCAGTGGCTGTTCGGTCTCAGCCTGGGCACTAATCCTTGCACTGAACTCATCCTGGCCTGCGGGAAAAAGCTCTAATTGGGGGATTTTCTCCATCATTAACCTTGATGAGCGGCCTTCCCACCCTCCGTTCCCATCGCGCAATAGCTAATACTTCCTACCTTGATCACTGTAAGGTTCAGCCACAGTACTTATTTTTTTTTACTGTGCATTTACAACAGCAAAACAGATGGTGAGGAGTGTATATTCCCACGAATATTAATGCCATCTGTTTAATGCATTTTCACTGAAACCAGATTTTAACATTAGCAGTACATTAAAGTACTGTAAAACACTATACCATTGGCACTGCTACGCAAGTGTTCAGAATGCTTTACATGTTGCTTGGGAACTAATACACTAGTTACTAATGTAAAATCTGGACCAATGCAAGTGAAGTCCACACGTTCTGGACTGTGCTAAACATCATGTGAAACTGTACATCATCATTCACACCCCTTTTGCTCTTTTCCCAGCGCATGTTTTTTGGGGCCCCAGATGGCCCCTGTAGTGTCCCGTCTGTCCAAGAGCATTGCTCACACATCATGAATACAGCCGAGCACCAGACACTCTGAACATGTGCCTTTACAGCAGCGTCATGAGGCAATTAGGGAAAGGCGGACCCTCGGGCCAATACCCCCTCCGGGCAAGGCTGATTGACTGGAACCTCATCTTCCTAACAGGCTGGCTTGGCGCCACCGGTCAGGAGAAACAGAGACAGGAGGGGGCAATGAAATAGACAGTCTTTCCTATAGTTTAACCACATGGACTTCTAAAATGACCTTTCCAGGAATGGATGAGTCAACGGCAAAGCTCTGAGAAACTAGATTTGTTTATTCTTGAGAATATTTGTGGACATTCATTCATCTGTTCAAAGGTAATTGTGAAAATATCTAGGACACATTTTAAACATATAACGGAAATAACATCATACACACGCGCACACTCATATTAATGATTGTCATTATTGCTGTCTAACTTTGGCTTTTCAATTGTTCAAACTGTGCAAGTTACCAAAACATCATAGATTGCCCCATAACAGAACTGTGATAAACAATGAAAAACATCTATAACTCTTCATCCTCAATTTCCTTACACAACTAAACTTAAAACATTATTAGTAGCTTTGTCAATTGAATAATTCAATCATCCCGAAAGTTTACATATTCTTCCTCGTGGGAGTCAACATCTTATTATCCAGAACTTTATTAGTCAAACACAACTACACAATTTATTGCTACAAAAACTCTGGCAACATGAACTGAGTGAGTTTCCTTTCAAAAATAAGCAGTGAATTCCACTTGCGTGTTTTGTGGGACATGACATCCCAATTTGGGTCCTTTGATGTCAAATTATTATTTTAATAATCATGAAATGACCCTTTAAGCACATTGATGGTGTTTTATCTAAAAATAATTTTGATTGGTTTCTTAGAGTGACAGTCTTTGATTGTCTTTCCCTCAAAAAAGTGAAAACAAAGATCAGACTTGGATCAGCTGGCACAAACAAAGGGGGAGTCATGGTCGGGTGACGGCAGATAGTTCCCCTTCTGCTCCTCTGCACGTACAGAAGATTGGGTCTGCCAATAAGCCTTTGCCTCTAATGAACACTGAGGCGTACAAATTTTCCCCCCAAACCAATCATTTCTATCCCCTGTCCCCTGACTTTTCTGATCAATATGAGGGATTGCTCGAAATGAAATCAGTTCCCTGTGTGAAAGGTCTTTTCCGACAATTGGCCATATTTATCTTCTCTCTAACCCAAAACATTTGGATCAGTCCTTGGTGTGAATTTGCAGACAGAGGTCATGTGATGCTAAACACACCCTCATATTCACATTTCAGTAACTCTGGCTCTAGAAACCATTTCAAAACCAATTTAACTTGTTAGGACAGTTAAACATGCCATTGTGTGCTGTATGTAATACGGAACAGCATTGCTAAGCAAAATCTTTCTTCATTCAGATTCAACAGCTGCTGGTTTTCTTGGAACCTGTCCAGTTGGAAATAAATAAATGGCACACTATTCAGTTAGCACCATTTCAGTGCCCCAACATTTTCTGAACTGAAGAACAAGATAACCATCCAATACAAGAAACATGGTTCTTGATTAACCTTCAGTACCAATTAGTTACCAAGAAACATGAAGGCCCACAGTCAAAGAGAGGTGTACCCTGTCTTAGCACATGGGTTGCCAGGTTTTGTCCATGGACTGGATGTGTTCCTTTGCTTTCATCCTCAAAGTAGCAATGCTTGAACTGCGCTGATCAATGTCCTCCAGAGGGTATTTGTCGGTGAAGGGAGGATGGCATTGATATGGAGGTGGTGCCATGGACTGCATGCTTTGGGCCATGGATTGGGGTGGGCTGAGGAAACCGTGACTTGGATAACCTGCTTGCAATCCTTGTGTAGGACCCATGAACCCTGGGATGCTGTGCACTGGAGTGGCACTGGATAGAGGGGATGTCAGCCAAGGGTCAAGGGGAAGCGAGTTGTTCATGGGCCCCATGGTGTTGTGCATGGGCGTGCGGTTGAAGGAGAGCATGGGAGAGTCATGGAGCTTCATGGTGCTTGCATCTATTTTCTCCTGTCGCCTCCATTTGGCTCTACGATTCTGAAACCAAACCTGGACAAAAAAAGATTTAAATAATCAATCTGCTTCTTAGATTGCAGAGATGGTGTTTCACAGAAAGCATCTGTGCAAGAATATTTGTTCCCAAAAACTTAGTGGGAAACAACCAAAGTTCAATGCAAAGCCATGGAAGTGTTAGGTAACATTACTGAAAAGCTTGGTCTTTCCAAATGGTCTTGCAGGATAATCTGGCTCTTGTTGCTTAAAGTGACCAATTAATTTGGCCTTGCTAGTTAAGAAGTTAAAGCAAGCTGGTCAGCAAGACTGTGGTTGAGCAACAAGGTGAGGATAAACCAGAACACCAGCATCTCATGGTATACAAGGTATAGCCTCCTCTGAATCTGATCCTTTAATTTCACAAATGATTCACCTGAACTCGAACTTCAGGTAGGTTGACTTTCATGGCTAGCTCCTCTCTGCTGTAAACATCAGGGTAGTGGGACTTCTCGAAGGCTCCGCTCAAGCTCGTGGAGCTGGTAGGTTGTGAAAGTGGTGCGGTTGCGTCTGTGCTTTTCTCGGGCTGCTCCCCATCCGCCGAGTCCGGACTCTTGCTGTCACTCTCGATGGACTTACGCAGGTCGCCCAAAATCCCCGTCACACTTGTTGGAGAATATATCAGCATCTAAAGCAACAGGTGACACAAGAACAAAAGACATGACCTGGCCGTCCACGTTATACTTTCAGATGATGTTCTGACAGAATTGCACTATGAACTTAGTACATAAAACTAGCCCACTCGAGCAATTTCACATTGCAATAAAATTGAGCAGTGACAAGATGACTAATATGATCTCAGTTATTTACGGATGGTGACTACATGTAAATTCATTACTGATATGGTACTTCCAAAACTGAGATCCTAATCCCATAATACTCCTGGCCAAAAGCTCTTGTAATACACAGACTTGGACTAGAGCAGTTTTATTGTCACCGATGGTAGGCATAGCTTTCACTGAGTGTTTCCCGTCCCGTAATCCAAGTAGAACAGATGCAGCCTGTTAATTCCCCTGATGGTTTCCCCACAGACCAGGCCCTAATCTACCTAAAGGCTTCATTTGATTCTACCCTCATGTCCTCAACATAAGGTTGCATTTCTAGGAAAAGCTTTATCTTGGTGAACTGGAGAGCACACTTGCCATTGGAAAGCTAATTCAATTATTTCAATTAAAAGCTAGTCGTCACGACAGGTGAAGTCGTCTACTGCACTCACTGCCTCCCAAGATGTTGTTGACATACTCTAATTACTACTTTCAGAACACGTGCTGACTAAACAAGTTAACATTAGCAATAGCTACAGTGTTGTAGTGTACATGCAAGCCAAGTAGTGGAAGCTGTGGACATTAAATTGGTGATGGAATCAAGTAGCTCAACTAGTAGTGCATAATGCTAAAGTTACAGATATGCGCCAAGGTGGAATCTGTTATGTTCAATGTTGAAAATCTGCAAAATGGATTTTTTTTTTAGAAGAAAGTAAAAGTGTTAAACAACGATATTTTTTTAAAACATTGGAGTGATGATTAGTTTTTTATTTTTTTTAAATGCATAACTGTATGTGGAAATATACAGGACATTTCAGTATATATACAGGAGCTGCTAACACGTGTATAGCAAGTGAACCGAACATGTAAATATCCTTGCTTGACCAGTAGCTCAAATGTTACAGGTTTAATCCCAGATAAGATCAACCAATGAACTGGAGAGTGAAGAGACTCTCTATCATCGTGTCCTTGAGTAGGACACTTAACCGCAGGTTTAAGCTTCTGGGTGACACTCCTTGCAATCAATGCACAGTAAGTCCACACTTTAGGAAAATTGTATGCAAATCAACATATCCTTTCTGACTGCCTGACTGTCTGACTGTTTCATGTTAGGTTAGCTAGAGTAGTTAACACTCCTCCAAATATTGATTAAAAGAAAGCAAAGCATGAAAACACCACTCACTTTGGCAACATTAGAAGGACAATGTTTAAATAATTATCAGGCAAGAATAAGTGTTCTAGGCTAGCGGAGCTAGCATCATTAACAGGCAAATAGACTGAACTCGCACAATGGTCGTAGGGTCAATCCTGGTTCAAGGATCACCACACCGCCAGTCAGATTCAAGACAGCCCAATAAGAAAAGCTCAGACTTGCTGGCAACTCCTGTCAAATGAGGACAATCCGATCTCAAATGCCCAAACCATTCAAAAGGAACTTGTCTCTTCTGGAGTCACGATAACAGACAATTCAACTCTGGGTCATGCAAGAGATTCTCTCATCACAGGACTAAAGAAGCATGATGGATTATGAGCCCAATGGGGAAAAAAACTGGCGCAGAATGGAAAAATGATTATGTCAGCATGCACAGTTGTGCAATCTTATTTAAGATAGAAGAAGATTAGAGGAATTCCACAAGGGGATGAGAACCAGTGATGAGCCCCCTTGCCAAATGATTTTCAGGTTTGAAAGGGCCTTGTAACGTAAAAATGTGATTGCTCTGTCATATTTGGATTCAGTTAAGTCTGCCATTCTACCACAGCCAGAAACATCCCATAAAATACAAGATGTTTAATATTGTTTCTCCTAAAAAACAATGAGATTGAAATCAAGACAAATGGACATCTCCTGCGTCCCAAATGATCAGCGCTATAATCTTATTGGATGCAAAACAGTCTTCTTCCTTTATTTCAGTAATTTTTAGTCAAACATCTGAGGTGAATCATCTCCTGCACTATGAAAGAACAACTAAGTCAAAATATAGTGTCTATAGTAGAGTGTCCATCTCTCTACAATCTATAGAGTTAACGGACACGATAAATGGCATAGTAACGATCTATCTAGGGTTGGTTTTGAAAGTTGCGTGAAAACTCGTCAGACTTTCGTTCAGGTCTTTAAGGTGACACTTGATGCTAATCCCCTGGTGCATTGCCGCCGTCGCCTCGAAATCAACAGGAAGTCTCAGCATAAGAACTTGGCTTGTGTCAGTCTCAGTAACAGTGTGTCCTAATGTTATAACCATCACAGCAAGCTTGTTAGGGAGTAATTGCACTTGATGTGTAATGCAATAAACACCATCTATGGCTCAACAACACCCTAGTTTCATCCATGTAGGACTCACCATGAAACGCAGGTTGTTCTGAGTTGTCCCTGAGGCTTGGCAGGTGCCCGTAGTGATGTGATTCCTGCTTTCCTGGCTCTCCAAGACTATCCCCTCCAACTCGGTGTGCTACAGCATTGCCTCCAGGGTTGAGCAAAGGGTCCTGGTCCTTGTTGAAGCCCAGGATGACATCTATGCTGTGGACACGGGTGCCCATCGCCTCACTCCCTGCTTTGACCATCTCGTGGAAGTTACTGGGCGAAAGACAGCTGTCATCCACCATGTTCATGGTGTCCAGTGACAAATGCATTCGAATGCTGGGAATGAGGACGTCCAATTGATAAAACCGCTCTGACCAAAACGCACTGGTTTTACCTTGTTGAACACATCAAAAAAAGACTAAAATCAACAAGTGCACTAAATAAGGCATTTTTTCATTAATATTAGTTTTATGTGGTCTGATGTCAATGTATATTTATATACTCTGCAAAAAAGATGTCCTCTCACTTTCAGCTGTTTTTCCCCCCTCAGCAAATTTCTTAAATTGTGAAAATAAATATTAACTATATGTATTAAATATTCCTTGTAATGTATGTACAAGTGGGTCTCATAACTTCTTTAAAAGCACATGTATATAACCGCATTTATAAACGTTATATTCAATTGTCAAAAGCCAAGAAAGAAAGTTTCCTCAGGACAGAATGACCGCGGTACGGGACATACCTCTGACACGAGATGCTCCCTGCGCTCTCCGTCTCCAGTCTGACCCGCATCCACCTGTTTCTGTCGGCAGCAGGGTCACACGGGTGATGAACACGCCTCCGTCTGCTACTGTACGCCCCAACCCACCTACGAAGCGCTCTCAGCGTTAAGCGTGAAAAACATATACGAATGCACAGAAATTCTCCAGTGGATTCCGCTGGACGGAGAGCTGGTGTGTGTGTGTGTCTCTTCAGAAGGGAAATAATAGCAAGGGATTACAGGAGCTCATTAATTGGGACTCTTCCCCCTTAAGAATGATTGACAGACGGTTTCTGCTCAAGTAATTGCTCTAAATGGAGCTTGAATTCACCCCACAGGAGGAGGGCGACACTAATGAAGCCATTTCTCCGTCCTTTACAAAAATTCAATTGTTTTAAAGACAAAAGGATGAACTGAAAGTTTTCACTGATGCCTGTCGTCAAGTAAAAGATTGTTATTCAGAAAGCTTTTATTGACAATTATAATTTTTGGCATATTCTTATGAATGTTTAAATTAGACTAAATATTGTCAAATTTTAATGCAATTTCAATTATTATAAAATTACATTTATATTATAACATCAGACATTGACCGCTGGCACATAGATTGCGTGTTTGGATTGTTATGGTAACTACACGCATCACAGCAGGTATTACAGTAAATACTCAATACTGCCGCATGAGGAATAATTAGCCGAGTAATTAAAGCAAACGACAAGAGAGCAGACTCATTTAACAACTCATTAAAGAGTTAACCCAGGCAAACTCACGAGTGATCGGCGCTTATTAAGACTTATGACCTCGGAACAAGATTAACTCGCTCGCTTTCAAACGAATCCATGCAAATGATCTTATTGCAAATGACCAGTAAATTATGACATATTTGCTAATTTCTCAATTATACTTGTGCACCAAATATAACAATAATTTCAATTAAATATACTGTAGAAACATTTATCTGACAATTTGAAACCGAGTTAAAAGCTTTTAGACACTAGTCTTTAAAATGTCACTTTGTATGTTGTACTCAATCATAGGGAGAGCATATGAAGACCAAATGAAGTCTTGATCAATGAAAAACCAGGATGAGTCCTTAAGGATAAAGAAATGGTATGAAATTTTGGTAAATGGACTGCGAATACCTCTCGGATCTCACTGAAATCCTTCAAACCTTGGCTCAGCCAAATGTTAAAGCCAGTGCACGTGACCAACACGCATGAAAGACCTCAAACGAAGATTGACTTTAAACATGTTTACGTACACATTGCCAGATAGATGTCAAAGTCTCGTGAGCAAGAGTCAATCCTTAAAAGACAATTTAGTGATCAGAACTAGCGAAAGGTCAGAGTTAGAAAATACTTGGAAGGCTTGGAGTTGGCACTGGACAGCTGTTTCTCACGTACACAAGATCCCCGCGTTCCTAGAAAGGAATCTGTCCATCCATTCATCCTCCAATCCTCCTACTTATCGGCATTTATCTCCCTACGTATATATTTTTTTGACGTCAATGAACCTAATCAAACTCTAGAGTATTTTAGTGCAATTGGGTTTTACTTTGTAGAAGCCAGTCAAACATGGGACAGGTTGAGGAAAAGCCACTTGACCATTTTGGCCAACTTCTTACAAGTAAAATCAAATTGCGTTTGAATTGGCACATGAAAAAAAAAACGTAACACTCAAGTGATTGCGTAGCAACCATTCAATTTTGTATAATTAACAATTGTGGTAAGGTGTTTGGACAACCAGTTGAGAACCACTGATCCAAGCAACCAGAAAAACGTTTTAACAAAAAATGTGTTGATGTGCTCACAAATGTGACATAAAAATCGTAACCATGGCCATGACTCTTTTATCTTCGTATATTCGTAACCGAGCTGTAAACCTACATCTACATCTGTAAAACCGAACGTATGGAGCCAGTTAAGATGATGCACACTCCAAAATATATTTGTATACAAATCATTCACTATGGTAAAAAAAGGGTTTTGAGGTCATAACATAATGGCCGCAAGTCTTTATTAATTCCTGTAATCTGCCCCTGTAATCACAATAGTGTGTGAAAACGATTAAAAGTGCTTGCCGTTTTACAGCCAATACTATGTACAATTGCTACCATGGTAATGTTCCCCTCAGGTCCGTTTTACCAATAAGCCTGTGTTGGAGCCAGGCTTTCGTTCTGGTCATTCGAGGCATCTCGGAAAGAGAGGTGAGTTCTTGTCACGATCCGAGTTCTCGGTTTGATGTTTGATGGGATTGGGTAAGAGACTCAATCACGATTCGATCACACTGATGCAGTTCCTGAAGCTCCGCGCTTGTTTCCTCATTACGCTAATTGAGTACAAATTGGCTCAGAAGGTGCAGCACAGCTATCAAGAGGATTAGGTTTATCAGATGACAACGTTAAAGCCCTCTGATCCTATTCAGACGCAAAGCAGCTAACGCAGAGGAGCTGTGTCAGCTCACCGGGGGAAGCGAGGAGAAAGACGAGAGGCAGAAAGTTGGCTGTTGGACACAACATTTTGTGTAATGAAAGCATTTCACACTGGTCACCAGTACAACTAGCCGAACTCTAGCCTTCATACGCATGATAATTACGAGTAAAATGACTCTCCAAAATAAGACCCCATGCTTGACAAGTGTGTTTTTATTTATCTATTGACCTTTGGTTTAGATCCCAGTTTTTAGCATGACCTGCTACTTGCAATTGCTGTTTGGAAAGATTGGACTGAACAAAACATTTGTGTACCCAAGCAAACAACATGTTAACTGAGATGTAAACCGTGATGAGCACACTAGCTATAGATGCTAGCCTCAACAATCCACAAAACTTCAGGTTTGATTTAATGGCCATTAGATGTGCAGACCTGACCCATAAATAAGATGAATACGAATGCTAATGGACAGTAAGCGATTTAGCATTCGCCTCGGATTTACACTACCACCTGGAGTTTCTTGGTTATTGATGCCACAGCTGAAATGCACTATTAGCAACTCTTAGTGTATTTCTCAGGGATGTGGGAGTCACCAGGATGAAGTGGTTATTCAACTAGTCATGCAATCACAAAGATCCTCTTTTAGGCGAGAAAACAGAGGCAGATTTTTGTCTGTCGCACATGTAGTGTACACGAAAACAGTTAAATTCTTAAGGAAAATGTTAATCAAAGTTAGTGATATAACAGTTGACTTGGACTTACATTAACACCAAACAGCGAAAGCAAATGCTATATGCTAATGGCTAATTGAAAACAGTTCGCCTCGGACTTACACTAACATCCAGTTAATGCTAATGGCCAGTTAACGATATGCTAACGTAAAACACTAATGGATAGTAAACGATATAACATTCGCCTTGGATTTACACTGCCACCTTGTGGCCTGGAGTTGTTTGGTTATGGTTTTTCGTCATGCAAACCCAAAGATGTCTGTTCTTCGTTACAGCAAGAAAGATGACACATGGAAATGCTAATGGGCAGATAGAAATATGTGCTAACGGGAAGTGCTAATCACAGTTAATGATATAAAGGTCGCTTTTTGGTTACTGGAGCCACTGCGAAAATGCAATATTAGGAATCAGATAGCAAGATTAGTGTATTTCTAATGGCATGGGAGTGATGAAACAAATGATTTTCAGCTAGTCCAACCCGTTCTCATTCCAAGACGTCATTTAACTGACGCTTTGACCAAATGTCAACATCCAACGTTTATAGGTACCCTATAACCGTCAGGTTAGATGACGCTATCTAATCCTAACCCTACCCCCAGACCTAAACCTACCCGGGTCATCTAACTGACGCTAAAGGTAAAAGCGTCAGTTAGATGGCGCCCTGAGGATTGTCGGGAAACGTTCGGATGTTTCACGTACTGTATGGTCAAAGCGTAAGTTAGATGACGTCTTGGGATATGAGGAATGTGTAGGCTAGTCATGCGATTTCAAGATGTCTGCTCTTCGTTAGGGAGAAAGACGAGGCAGAAAGTTGGCTGTCGCACACGTTTCATGGAACAAAAGCTAATTTTAAATGTTTTAAATGTCTCTTTGGACATACACTGACTCTTAACGGCAAAAGTGAATGCCAAAGGATGATATAATATGTTGTTAGCGACATATCGGTTACCATTGACTTGATAGCTCAGACTGACACCTAGAGGCCTGGAGTGTTTTGGTTACTGAAGCCACTGTGGAAACACATTGATTTTATTTGCGTAATTGAAATGAAACATAATTTCATTATTAGTATCAATAGTAAAGTGACACGTGAGTCACCTGAATGAAGCGCATGGTTTTAGGCTAGCTGTACGATGTCTGTTCCCCATTAGGTGACCCATTCAGTGTAGAGAATAAAATGGCGTTTAACATCCTTTTAAAATGTGCAAGAGTGTAAAACACAGACTCTCACTGTAAAAAATAGACGTAGTGTCGCGTACTGCCACCCTGGAGTGTTTCTGAAGAAGCATTTTCGAAGCCAAAAGTGGGCGGAGCTTGCCGTTCGCCATCTTGGCAGCGTCAATCCGCAGAACCGAAAATGGGCTAGAGGGCGGATTAGCTGAGGTGACGTGACGCAAACAACAGACAAGCGGCTAGTAGTGACATCATCGACAATCCACCTGTCACTCAAGTGGCCACGCCCTTAATTGTGCAGAACTTTAAGGCCTAATAATATTTAAAAGGATGAGTTATAAAAACATTCACCTTCCCTCACAGTCGTCATGAAAGGCAGAATTAGCTATATAGACCAAAACCACTTTTTGTACTAGACTATGAACATATTTTTCCTGCTATAAAGTTGGGCATATTAACACGGGGGATTGAGCAGCCCGTCTCTACTGGCCAGTCGATGAATTGCAGTTTAAGAATTCAGAGAGAGACGGGAAGGTTGTCGCTGGTAAAACATGATTAAATTTGGCCCCAAACTAAAAGAGGCGTGGCCGTAATCTCCAAATGAACCTATCCTGTTCAGAATGCCTGACACACATTTATCCCTCCTTCAAGTCCCTGTTCTCCTGACTTCTTTCAGTAATCTGTAGATTAGCGCATAAGACCCTCTGTCGACCATGTTCACCTGTACAACGATTAACCAAACCACCATATGGAGACTGCTGGGATTCATCGGCAAACTCTAGCATGAAAACTGGCAACAAATCTCAGCTCTCTCGTTTGCTTTAACACAGACGGTCTTAAAATGCATGCTAGTTTAATCAAATTAAATTAACTCTTTAACGCGATTAAAACCAACGCAATTGCTAGCATTCAATTGCATGGTAAGATGCGTCACACATGCCAATTGCTGAACTAATTTAGGTGGTTTTGTAATCAGTGGCTCTTGCCAAGTCATGTGGTTTCACCAAGAACAACACATTCAACATATTTCTGGATACTACACTCCAACCAACTAATCAGATTTGAGGGTCAAGTTTACGCGCTTCTACATCCGATTCACTCCGAAAATCAAGCATCTAGAGCTCATGGAGATAATATTAGTGATCTGATCAACTAACTTTAGCTGTAACTCGTCCAGATATTTGTGGACCAAACAGAATAGATTCCTCAAATCTGCATAGTAACAAAGTAAAAACACCTTAGTGACGGTATAGCAACAGGCTAAAAATAAATAAAATACCTAAGTGACATGCTATAAAGTCACTAATAAAAAAAAAATACTTCAAGTAAATGTTAGAAAATGGTTTTATACTGTTGATTATGAATGTTTTTGTGATTTATGTCCTTAATTAGCGTTTTTGTCCCCGATTCTCCCTGTAGGATCAGGAGACGCTCCTGCTATCGAGAGCCTCTTCACAGCCCGGAAGAGCAAGATTAAACTTTCCTCCTTAACACTTAATCCTGATACTCTTAGCATTGATAAAGCGGATGTTCCTTGGGTACGCTGACGTACTTACACCATTAATCGACTGTATTCAACGGGTCGCCTGTCAGTCAAACATCGACTCCGCCCCCTTTAGTCTATGAGGCTCTGAGGCTCCTCCCACTCTGACATCACTGGGCAAATCTTTCCATGACCGTGAGAGAGAGATTAATGCAGCCGCACGTACCGTACACACAGAAAGGGCAATTCAACCGAAAAATGAGAACATTTAATAGAAATTTTTGATGAATCTTAATTATAGCTCTTTTCCATACAACAATAGTTCATAGTGATGACTATCAAGCTCCATAAAGGTCACATTCATTTTAAAAAGACTTATGTGAGACAAAGACAAACTTAAATAATAATTATTATTATTATTTTTAAATGTACGCTTAACTATTCCTTCTGATATTCAACTGGTGTGTTTTAAGGTTGTGTTTTCAAATACATTTACACACACACTTAGAGTCATTCCTGGTTTTCTGTGCCTTTTCACCATCAGAAAATGCAGAAGATTCCTTTTTTGTGTGTAGTCATGATGTAAAATAAATAATTGTGGTGAAGCTTGGGAAATAAATGTAAACGTTTATTGAAGAAAATAAATGCAAATGCCTAAAATACATTTTTGTTCACTTTTAAATTTTCATTGTCCCTGAGTTATTAGTACGTTTTTTTTTAATTATTATTATTATTAATGCTTGACAGGGTGGACATTCTGATCTGAATTCAGCCAAAAAAATAGCTAATATAGAAGGATACACGTCATTTTATTCATTTTTGGATTTTAAAAGGGAATAAAGACGGGAACTTCAATCTGCCGACGAGTCTCACGGGTGACAGATCAACACAAATCCAATGACATGAGATGCCGAAATACATTCAAAATCATTTCCCATGAGCCTTTGAGTCATTACAAGCCATTTCTCTCAAAATCAACTGCGATTTGTGCAGTTTTGGAAATTTACCGCCATGATGCAAGATTTCCTGCATTAATCCTAATCCTGGACATATTGCTGCAGAATTACCAGAGATCCAGAACACTAATCCTGGATTGTGACCACTTTATTCCTGAACAAGAAATCAAGATTAGAACACAAGACTTTCTTTAGGAAAATCCATTTCCATGTGTTTATTACTGTTGTTACAATAAATACATTCATTCCCGAATTGCATATGAGCAGAAGTCTCTTTTTCTACAGGACCTCATTGAGGACTGACATCTTTTATTTACACTTAAAAATGCTGGGTTATTTCAACCCAAAGTTGGGTCAAATATGGACAAAACCCGAAATGTTGGGTTAAAAATGTAATAAAAAATGTACAGTTAAAAGTGAAAGATGAAGTTTACATCTTTAACCCAACATTTGGGTTTGTCCATATTTGACCCAACTTTGGGTTAAAATAACCCAGCATTGTTTAAAGTCTAGGCATTTGGGTGAAACCGGTCAGTCATTTTTCACCCCCAAATTAACGGAGCACCAGAATATATTTTTTAAGACTATTGTGATATTACAATTAAGCACATTTCCACACACACAAAATCACATATCCAAATCCAATAATCAAACTAAATGTGAAATAATGCTAAATTTACAAAATTATATTATTTGCTGTACTGTTTTACTGATTTAAATAAAATAATAACAACAACATGTTTTACAGTCTATTAATAAATCAAATAATTTATAATAAAAATAATAAAAAATATACTATTTATGTATAACATTGTGGCATTACTCCTGTACTGCTTAACATTTAAAATAAAATAAAGGAAAAAATATTAAATTAAAATGTGTATTGCAGTCTATCAATATTCTAAATAATATATATATATACTAAATAAGTAATACTAGAGAATCAGATTAAAACCAGAAAGTTAGTGTATTTGGATCTAACGTTATATCCATAGCAAGAAACTTAACCATTGACTCATCAGGTCAGCGTTTTTGTTTGGAATATGAAACATTCCCTGCGCTGAATCACGCTATAATGCGCTATAGTTCCCAATATTTATACGGTTAAAAGATGGCTGTGTCTCATATGACCTTGTTATTTGTACACTCTGTGACTATGCAAATCACAACATGTAAATAGGAAAATGTTTGTGTAATTATGTCACTTATTTGGAATTAGTATGCTAGCTGTATCCATTTACATCCAGTCTTTGTGCTAAGCTAGGCTAGCGGTGGGTGCGTCAGACAGTTAGAGCACGCACAGAGATGAAAAAGGTATGTATGGACTTTTCTAACTCTGGAGATACGGTGAACAAGCTAAAGTATAATTCGTCTTATGATTTTTGAGGTGGAATACCTCACGTAAACATAAAGAAACATAAATATAAAGTGTGCTTTGTAACAGGTTAAGTGCGCTCCATGCAGACGTAAAGGTGGCGAGCTCTTTCTCCAGCGTGTCTC
Organism: Hybognathus amarus; assembly: GCA_030378365.1. Classification (NCBI taxonomy): domain Eukaryota; kingdom Metazoa; phylum Chordata; class Actinopteri; order Cypriniformes; family Leuciscidae; genus Hybognathus; species Hybognathus amarus. The sequence goes on along the minus strand of JAQIUQ010000383.1, from coordinate 55,743 downwards.
TGAGCTTGTGGAAGGCCGGTCTTCTTCGGGTCGCTCTCCCAGCATGTCCTCATGATGGAGTACACCTGAGGCGGACACTCGTCCGGCGGATCCATGCGGTATCCCTGATCCACACGCTCCCTCACCTCACACACCGACTGACACACACACCAGAGAAACGTTAACAAATATCAGGTTTCACTTTATTTCGATGTTCTTTCACACATTCTGTTGACTATAAATAACGCTGCACCTACTGTCTGCTAACTCTCAGTAGAGTATTAAAGGTACAATATGTAGGATTTTTCGCCACCAGGGGTCGCTAACCTTTTACAATAACAAAGACGTATATGGATATTTCGCATTAAGCGGAATTACTGGATCTTGTCGTCAAGCTGATGGATCTTTTATGGATGAGTGAATACACTGATGTTTTTATCATGGCTGGTGTGAAGCAGGGCGCGATTGCTAGACGTATACCAGCGACACACGCAAGTCCCGCGGATATAAGGGAATAAGGACATTTAATTCTACCGAAACTACTAGGGTTGGGTATCGAGAATCGAGTATTCGATTTGGAACCGGGACTGAACTTTTCGTTTTCCCGGAATCGTTCAAATGTTAAAATTTCGATTCCTAGTTTCGAATATTCACAGTCCGCCGACCGGAAGAAGAAACCGCTGAACAACACCAACGAAGAAGCGTCTACCGGAAGTGTTGGCATAACCGCGCGAGTCGAACATGAGTAGCTCACGTCGGCGGTCCAAAGTGTGGCTTCACTTTTCTAAAAATAACGAAATCTCGGCAAAATTCAAAATTTGTGACAGAAGGAGTATTTCCTTCAGAAAGACCGTTGGTTAGCAAGGTTAGCTAAACTTTTTTGACCCTGCCTCTAAAAAAGAATTGGAATCGAGAATCGTTAGGAACCGGAATCGAAACAAGGAATCGAAATCGGAATCAGAATCGTTTAAATTCAACCAGATACCCAACCCTACGAACTACACACAAGTGCTGAATAATACTCACACAGGTCAGGTTTATTCGACGAATTAAACTTGAGGTAAGGCAGCGCTGCTTCACTTGCTATAACAGTTACACTATCACACTAAGTGTGTTGAATGTCGTTAGTTAGGTTGTGTATTAGCTATATGACACTAGCAGTAAGCTAGATCAACATTAGCATAACATACAGATCATATTCTAACATTTCACCATGTTGAACTATTAACATTGATTAGTTTTATGTACACTTTGCTAACCTGTCTAATAAAGTACATGCAACACACGCGTCTCTAAGTCGAAGTTTGTCGCGGACGCTGAGCTCTCGGCATCTCCAAAGATGTTCGTTTCAGTCCTCTTTTTGTCTCAAAGTCTGCTTGCCATGATTCATAATGTATGAACAAAACATCAGCGTGAGAGTCCTTCTAGGCGTAACCCAGTTGTCCACGTCTGTCACCATGGTTACTACTGTATAGCAGTGCGAGCGTAACCGAGGGTAACGCGGATATGATGTCATTGACTGGCGACTCTTCACCCCTGCTCACACGCCCCGTTTCATTAGTTAAAATCACAATTTTCTCACGATTTACAAATAGTTGGAAATATGTGGGATATTGTAAGTAATAAACTAAACAAAATATATAACATTGGCCGAGTGGTTTTTGGATATTTTACTGCAGAATTCTTACATATTGTACCTTTAATAGAGTATTAGTAGAGATAGAGTTTGGGTCAGAATAAGTTGACATGTACTTGTAAAGTTACTTACACTCAGTTGTTGAAGGAGCATCACAATGAAGAGTATCACGCAGATGGTCTACTAATACTCTAATGAGAGTTACTTATAGTCGACAGAATGTTCAAAAGGGACCATCAAAATAAAGTGTTGCCAAATATCTTTATAGTGAGGGAAAGAAACGCACCATCTTGGGATACGGCTGTCGGCCGAAGGAGAAGATCTCCCACAGAGCACTCGTAACTCCACACGTCCGACTGAGTGGAGAACGTCTACAGGAACAGAGCAGTTCACTTATAAAGCTGTCGATAAATGCCTTAATGTAGTTTCAGGCTCGAATAGAACAGGATTTCCTGCTTGGATGTTGATTATTCTCCTCATATTCTTCCTTGTTGCGGCTCCTCTCTTCCCAGTCTGTCAGTAACGCTCTGTTTACTTCCTGTTTCTATGAAGCCCCTCCTTCTGAGAAGCACACTGTGCTCTGATTGGTCGAGTGCTTCGAGTGTGTTTGGAAATGTCCCGCCCCTTACTATAACCACCGGTTTAACACACTACTAACTCACTCAACCAGGCCCCGCCCTTTATTCTGCATTTTAATTATTTAAATGAAGAATATTGTGACGTGTTCTCGTAAAAAACTCAAGATTACAATACGCTGATTTCACGCAGCCGTCATTTTGAAATCGAAAGCGAAGCTTCGGTGGGAAGAAAACCGGGAGTGTCGCCTTTAATCACAGGAGAGTCCCGAAGGCGATGGCGTATTGTTGTGTTTAATGTAGAAATGAGTTATTCTAAAACCGTACATACATTTCTTTCATACTTTAGACTATATACAGTGAAATCATATATAAATAAAATTTTTTTTAAATATAATTCAGAAAGTAAAAAGAGAAGCAGGAACGAACTATATACATTTCCTATATTGGATATTAACATCAATAGTGTAAATCAGGATGGCAGACAAATACATTAGGCCCAGAATACGGGACGTCCCGGCTAATTCGGGACAGTTGGCAACCCTAGCGTCACTGCGAATCTCGAGGATCCACAACAGAACCGGAACGCAATACAATGCTGAATAAAGTCGTAGTTTTTGTTATTTTTGGACCAAAATGTATTTTCGATACTTCAAAACATTGTAACTAACCCACTGATGTCATATGACTATTTTGATGATGTCTTTATTTCCTTTCTGGACAAGGACAGTATACCGTACACACATTTACAATGCTCTCGGACTAAATCTAAAATATCTTAAACTTGTGTTCTGAAGATGAACGGAGGTCTGACGGGACGTCACTGCTTGGGACGAGTCATTGATGACATCATCTTAATTTTTAAGTGAACTGGCCCTTTAAGAGTGATGTACCTGGCTCCTCAGGGCTTCGGGTGCCGTCCACTTCACAGGGAGTTTGGAGTTGTCGGTTGCCGTTGAACTGACCTTGGCCAGACCGAAATCACTGATTTTGGCGACGGCGTCCTCCGACACCAGGATGTTTCGTCCGGCGAGGTCTCGGTGCAGGAGCTTCTTACTCTCCAGGTGCTCCATACCCTCACACACATCTCTGAGAGAAACACACACACACAGCCAAAGGCCTTCAGTCACATGGTCACCTTTTTCAAGCTCATTTCTAATGTCACATTTCACTTTTTTTAATGTTCACACAGAAATTACCACTATAATGTACCACTATAATACCAAAAATTGCACAAAAAAAACTTTAGAAGTAAAATAAGTCATTCTTATTGGCCTAATACAAAATAAATATATAAAATGAAGGCCATTTTATGAAAAAAACAACAACAAAAAAAAACAACTCTTACTATCATAATACCAAACACAGCACAAAATAAGAAAATAATGTATCTTTTTGAAAAATCTCATTACATAACATAAAATAACAATTATAAACGAAAAAATAAATAACTTTAAATAGAAATTAATTCTTACTACTAAGTACTATCATAATACAAAATAGCACAAAATAAAAAAGTAAAGGCTATTGTTTTAAAATAACAATAAAATGTCCAATATGTTTATAAAAATATTAATATTAATGGAAAATAAATAATAAAAAATATAACATTGCATAATTAAAATAAGAATAATAATAAATAAATTAATAAAATTAAACTTGAAATAAATTTAAATAAAAAAAATTCTTACAAACATAATACCAAAAATAGCACACTTTTTTTAAGAACAAAGGCTATACATGTTATATATGTTTTAAAAAAATTATCATTACCTAAATAATAAAAATAAAAGGGAAATAAACAAATAAATAATCCTGTGTGTCTGGACATTTTTATGGACATTTTTTATGGATTATTTTTATTAAATTCCAAGTAATGCACTATTAAATGATGTTTGCATTTTGGTGATGAGAACAGAGGAAACAATAGTAAAGCAAAAAAATATATAATCTTGATTTTAATGTATTTCTTATTTCTTCTGATTTTCGAGTGAAATACGACATTTCTGTTTCTACATTTAAATGATTGATTTACTGTATTACTACGATGTGAATGTTTATTTTACAGCATGTTACATCATAAGTTAGTGTAGTTGTGTGACGCTTACAGTGCGAAGCGCAGCAGCTGACACACACTGACTGCGAAACGTCCTCGCGAGCGCAGGAAATTCACCAGATTCCCCTGCGACGAGAACACATACACTCATCAGAACACACTCATCAGAACACACACACTCGTCAGAACACACACACACACTCATCAGAACACACACACTCGTCAGAACACGCAAACACACGGTACCTTGGTCATTAACTCGGTGACGATGTGAAGGCCGTTGTGGAGAATCACTCCTAATAACTGCACCAGATTCTTATGATGGAGATTCCTGCACAAGAGGATGTTGTATTAGTGAATACGAGAATGACACATGCACTCACACACACACACACTCTTACGTCATGACTGACGTCTCCTCGAGGAAAGCCTGAGCCGTGACGTCACATTTGATGTTCTTCACGGCGACTCTCTGGCCGGCGGACTCTCCTTCGAACACGGCTGGACACAACAACAGAGTCCCGTCACACACTACAGCACAACACCTTTACACACATCCACACCACCCACATGTGTGTATCAGCAGAGGTGATGTGTGTGTCAGCAGAGGTGATGCTTCAGATGAATAATTTGTGTAAATGATTAAATAACTGTCCCTTTAATAAGTGTGCAGTATCAGCAGTATTTCCAGCTGCAGATCACGTGCTGCCCTCTAGTGGCTCTCTGAGAGAACACAACTAACACACCCATACAGTAGATTACAGCAGAAGTGCTCACCGCCGAAACTCTCCCTGTCCCAGGAGCTCTCCCACCGTCAGCTTGGACAGATCCAGGAGCCAGCCGGCTGAGGAACACACACGTTACACTGCTGGAGCTCAGTCTCAGAGGATTTCTGGGGCTCTTTTGCATAAACACTTACATTTCAACAGCTTGCTCTCGGCAGATTTCGTGCCTTCCTTCTTCTTGTGCTTCAGCAGAACCGTAGCGAGAGCGCCTTGACTTCTGCTGTAGAACTGCAACAACACACACCAGCCACGACTGTGAGACGCTCGAACAAGAAATACAACCTTTAGATAAAGTCTTTAAAACATTGTCCGAATCTGATGCATCTGGTGTCTATTAGAGAAGACATGGCTTTCATAACGCTAAATCAGTGTGTGATACTGTACTTCATCCTTCAAAAACTAGAGAAACAAAATTAATGTAACATCACATAGCTACGGAAGCTTGTTTCCGCCACAGAATTAAAAATAAAAAAGGTAATTGCGACTTCTCACAATTCTGACTTTTTTTCTCAATATTGCAAGATAAAAAGTCAGAATTGATTTTATAATTGATTGGTTGCAAAGTCAGAATTGCGAGATATAAAGTCAGAATTGCATGATAAAGTCGCAATTGCGAGATATAAAGTCAGAGTTGCGAGATATAATGTCAGAATTGCGTGTTGTAAAGTCAGAGTTGCGTGTTGTAAAGTCAGAATTGTGAGATATAAAGTCAGAATTGCGAGATATAAAGTCACAATTGCGTTTTATAGTCACAATTGCGTTTTTATAGTCACAATTGTGTGATATATAGTCACAATTGCGTTTTATAGTCACAATTGCGTGATATATAGTCACAATTGTGTTATAAAGTCACAATTGCGTTTTATAGTCACAATTGCGTGATAAAAAGTCACAATTGTGTGTTATAAAGTCACAATTGCGTTTTATAGTCACAATTGCGTGATATATAGTCACAAATCACAATTGCGTGATATATAGTCACAATTGTGTTGTAAAGTCACAATTGCATTTTATAGTCACAATTGCGCTGATATAAAGTCACAATTGTGTGTTATAAAGTCACAATTGCGTTTTATAGTCACAAGTTGCGCGATATAAAGTCAGAAGTTGCATGTTATATATTCACAATTGCGTTTTATATATTTAGAATTGCGTGATATATATTTCACAATTGCGTGTTATATAGTCAGATTTGCGTGTTATATAGACCCAATTGCATGTTGTAAAGTCAGAATTGTGAGAAAAATTATTCTGAGGGGAAAAAAGTTTTTTTTTTAGCCTAATAACTTGCAGTTGCAACTTTATATCTCACAATTTTGAGAAAATTCTGTATATATAAAAAAAGAAAAACCTCAAATGATGAATGCACATATAATGCGCAATAATAATAATAACACCGCCTACAGCCACTTTGAACACAGCTAAAAGCTGATCAAAAATAATCAATACTTAAATACAATTATGATAAGTTGCAACTCTGACGTACGAGAAAAAATGTTAAAAGGGAACAAAAAAAGTGTTGAAACGTATAATAATAAACCACAACAACCAGCCACTTTAAAAACACCCAAAAGTATTTTGACTGAGACACAAGCTAGTTTAAGAGTTGCTGTTTCCCCTTTAAACCACAGACACCAGCAGCCTGGACACGCGCTGACGCACCTCGATCATGTCGATGAGGTTGTCAGAAGAACTCCTTGTTGTCGATGGACAGTCTGTTGCTCTGGAAGATGACGCGGTAGTGGAACACCTTCTGGTTGCAGCACACACACAGCACGAAGTCTCCGGGATGCCGGACCGACTCGCGCACCAGGAACAGCCCGTCCTCCGCCGGCTTGAGTTTGCCCACGGCCTGCAGTCCCGAGATCTTGCCGTGAAACCATCTGAGGAGCACCAGAGAAGTCGTTGGCCTGATTTTCAGCCCAACCACACCAACCACATGCTTCCTGTGTGTAGAGCAACAACAACAGCGCGTTCCTCGTAACTCTGGACACTTACGGCATGAGGCTCAGTTTCGGGGTCGAGACGGAGGGCTTCTCGTTCTCTGAGGTTTGAACCCGACACCAGCCCTTCCTCTCCCGTCGTGTTGTGTCTGGCTCGGTATTCTCCTTTTCTCTGAAAACATATTTTTATAAAAATAGTTCAAACACAATCAGAGTTATATTAAAAATACCCTGGCTCTTCCCAACTTCATAATGGGAGTGAATAGAGTTTTTGAAGCCCAAAAAGCTCATCCATCCATCATAAAACTAACCAGTATGACTCCAGTGGATTAATAAATGCCTTCTGAAGTGAAGTGATAGATTTTTGTAAAAAAAAGATCCATATTTAAAACTATAACATGGATTTTTTCTTTCATTTTTGGGTGAACTGTTCCTTTAAGTGTGCACCTGTAGCTTTAAATGCTCGGTGGATTCTGATTGGCTGTAAATGTTTTTTATCCTTAATTAGCTGGGGGAAAACTCTCCAAAAGTATCACCTTTATAGCTGTGGTGTGGACTTATTCTTATAGAATATATAATTTTTCTAATTAGAGTTCGTCCACACCAACTGACGAAACATTGTTTATTTTGTTAAAGGGGTGGTTGATTATGATTTAACTTTTTTAACTTTAGTCAGTGTGTAATGTTGTTGTTTGAGTATAAACAACATCTGCAAAGTTACAACACTCAAAGGTCAAAGCAAAGGAAGATATTTGCTTTAAAAGAAATCGTTTTTTAAGGCCTACAACAAACGGCTGGTAGCAATTACAAGAACTTCTGAAAATTTACATAAACCCCGCCCCGGGAACACGATCTTATAGATTATCATGACAGAATCATTGTCTGACTCCGTTTTGAACAATGGCTAAAAGTTTTTTAAATTTTCATGACGTAAATCATGAACATTGCTGTTGTAGCTCCGCCCCCTGTGCTGGGAGCAGCAGCTCATTTGCATTTAAAGGGACACACACAAAAACTGTGTTTTGCTCACCCTCAAAAATTGATAACTTTAACATGCTATATACAAATATCTGTGGGTTATTTTGAGCTAAAACTTCACACACACACACACACACTCTGAGGATTCATTTAACATCCTGTGAAAAGGGCATTATAGCACCGCTTTAAGCGGAAGCGTGCGCTATTTCTGCCGCTTCGGGCTCTTTAAACGCTTGTATGTTTTTCTCAATCATGAAAAAACTATCTGAAAGTTCGGATAATGTAGTTTCTCTGTGTTATCATCATTATAACTGCTAGAGTTAGAACGATTATTATTGTGAACGTAAATTGTGAATGTTTTTAGAAAGAAAGTAGCGTGTGTTACCGTTCCAGGGCCCAAGAGAGTCAAGAGCGTGCGCCTTTGCCGGTACGTTATCGCCCCGCTTTAGGTTTGCAGTGCTCCTTTTTGGCGACGCACTGCGTTCCTGCCGTCCATTTCTTCTAGAGTAAGAAGTTAAAGATGTGAGTGTGAGAAGAACATCGAGGTTTCAGACATTTAACAAGACGTCTTCGCTTACCATGTCCATGTGTTTACAGAGAACCGAACATCAGCAGCTCGTCCTCAAGATGTTAAAATAACTTCACACACCACATGGCCACAAAAAAGAAATGCATAAGGTTCATTTGCAAAACTCCATGCGCTTAAATTTAATACAAATTGATTAAAGTGATTAAAAATGGTGGAAAATAGGCCCAAAAAACTCGACTCTAACCCCGGCGAGATGTTTATGCCCTAAATTAATACATGATTAATTAACTGTATTTTTCTATGTACATTTCTGAAACGCACTTTCTGTAAAGCTGCTTTGAAACAATAATTGTTTTGTTAATAAATCACATAAAATGCACACAAAAAGTTCCCAACTTCTCACACCACATTTAATTAAAGCTAAAATGTGATTTAAAACTAAAATGCCCAAATAATTTCTTTTAAAAACTCTCAATACACACAATAACTAAATAAGTAAAACCACATGACCATAAAACCAAAAAAAGCAAAAAGATTTTTAAATATAATTATTTATTTAATATATAATTATTTATTATATATATATATATATATATATATATATATATATATATATATATATATATAAAACAATATTTTGTATTAATGTCACATAACTCCCTTGACTGCAAAAAAAGCTAAAATGCCTTTTAAAATGGTCTAGAAAAACCTAAATTGAAATGACCACTTAACCTTAAAAAGCTTAAGCTAAGCCAAAAGGTGGTTAAAATGAAGATGCTTAAATTCACAAAAATATATTTCATAAAATAAAACTTATACACAATAATAGCCAAGTATTGTAGTAGTCTATCTTTCTAAATGCAGTGAAATTAAAACTGACCTAAATGATGTTTCCACACTTCCTTGGTTCGGGTGACAGAAGAGTGTGTTGCTTGTGTCTTAGTCCATGTGAGGGTTACACACTCATCAGAGGTTTATTACACACAAGCTCACTTCCTCCTGACATCGCAGCTTCTGACGTGTTTTTCCACCCCATTTATGACCATACATGATGGCAAAAACATAAAGCAAAAAAAAAAAAAAAACTCGAGCCAAAGCAGACACACACACACTTAAGTCCAATAGTTTTTCTGTTTATTTAGTTAAGCAGCACTCACACCAATATTCTAAAAGAAAGATCACAATATCATTTTTCACAGTCCTAAAGGAAACAAACACTCAGCAGGAACATTTAAAAATGCGATTGCATTATACATAAAAACATAATCCAGGCGATATGAATAATCAATTTAAATGTGGCAACAGCAATCTTCCTAGTGCGCATCTTTACTCTTTTGTATGAAAACTTAGAGGATAGAGGTATTATTACATTATATTATATTGCAATATGAAAAACCGTAAATTCACCTCCTCGTTCACATTTTCAAGTACTTTAAATCTCTGAGCAGGGCACGTGTGAAGAACCACAGACTCGCGAAACTAACGCGCACGATACCCTGTCTTCTCACTGTGAAATCAGCGATTATTCAGTATGCAAATTAAAATAATAAGTAATAAGTCTATTTTTGTGCATTTTTGCCCTCAGATCGGATACCTAAACGTGTATAAATCCAGTGTCGGGTTAATAAACAACCACACAAAGCCGATTTCGATGTTCGCTTTAAACAGCTTATTAGTGAACACTACCAACTACCTATTTTAAAAACGTCATTCTTTTTAAGGATACAACTTATTTCCTTTGCATTCACATAATACATAATGTTATTATATAATAATATTATATAGAATAAAACTGATTTATATATTTATAAATATATCTAAATATTTTGATTTATATGCAGTGGGATCGCAAAAGTCTGAGAGCTTTTACATTTCCCCCCAAAAATATATAGTTTTTAATCAAATTATAACAATTTGCATTTACATATTCAATTTTATTAACTTGCCGTCATTTCATAAGTTGCAGAAATCTGAAATATTTTTCATTTTGTTACAATGATTGTTGTAATTTTTTCTAAATCATAAAACGTGTTTATTTCCACGTTGAAATGTGAGAAAAATAAAAATCTCAATGTGTTCTCAGACTTTTAGGCCCCACTATATCTGATGTAAACATAAAAAAGACTGGCCTGTGTAGAGATAATTAAAGCTTTTAATTAAGTGCCATTAATATGTGAAAGTGCCTGACAGATCTAACGTGACGTTCAGTTTATTTTTTATGTCGGTTTGAACCTCATGAGTATTTCGGCCTATTTGCAGCTCAGATGTAATAGAACGACGCATTACATCATAAAAGGGGAACTACTGTTTTTTCCATTTCTTGTCCTTTTGAAAAAAAACGGAACCATCAAGTGCTATTTTTTTCCCTCGTTGAGTGATATTTATACATTTTAGAGGACGTAGAAGATTACGCAGACATCTCAAGGATGGTTGGAATCCTCTTTCTTATCCTTCTTTCCGTCAGTTTCTCCCTCGCCGGGGTCGCTGGCCTCTCGCCGCCTCTTGCGGTTTCGAGCGGCGGCTTAGAGGCCGCTGAGGAGCCCATGCCCAGGACTTTATGGATCTGACGGAAAGCCAGGCAGTCGACAGTGCGTGCTGAAACACACAGCGCTTTCAGAACAGCTACAGTGAAATGGATGGAAATGTTGGCAAGTCACACTCACTTTAGTACCTGTGCGCTAACGGTCACGTCTTCCCTCGCTTGTTTCGACATGCTTCCCAGAGAGTCCGTTTGACCTTTCTCACAGGGGTCTTGAAGACCTGGACCATATCGAGCGTCGAAGAACGTTCCATGAAAATAAATATTAGATGAAAAACTTAAATAACTTAAATATTCAATGAGACACTTAAACTTTAAAAAACTTAAATAAAAAAAATTTGACATTTCATTAACGTTTCAAATATTAGATGAAAAACTTAAATACATGAAACTTAAACGAAAAGTGTAAATGTTGCCTTGGCAACTAACTGAAATAAATGTCAGATGAAAAACGTATAAAACTTAAAATTAGAAATATTGCCTTGGCAACTAAATTAAATAAATATTAGATGAAACCCTTAAACTTTGAAAAACGTAAAATCAAAAAATGAGACGTTTTATTAAATAAATATTGCAGACGAGAAACTTAAATACATGAAACTTAAACAAAAAGTATAAATGTTGCCTTGGCAACTAACTAAAATAAATATCAGATGAAAAATGTATAAAACTTGAAACAAAAATTTGAAATGTTGCCTTGGCAACTAAATTAAATAAATATTACATGAAACACTTTAACTTTGAAAAATTTGAAAATGTTGTCTTGGCAACTAAATTAAAAATAAGATGAAAAACTTAAACAAAAACGATAAATGTTGCCTTGGCAACTGAATTAAACAAATATTAGATGAAAAACTTAAACTTTGAAAAATTTAAAAATGTAAATTAACGAAAATTAGAAATGTTGACTTAACAACTTACTGAAATAAAATAAGTCAAATTTAACTAAAATTACTAAAACTGGAATAAAATAGAAAGATGATTAGAATTTTTTAGGAAAACATGTATTAACAAAAATGCCAACAGCCAGACAGAATTACTAAAACTTAAACTAGAATTAAAAATAAAAGATAATGAAATGTTTTTTAGAAATATTACAACAGTATATAAATGTTACAAAATTAACTCCTACCCGGCAGGAGAATCCCAGTGGTGATGCACTCGAGGACCCTCCTCAGAGCCTCTCCGGGGCCTAGCGGACCGGTTGCGCTGCTAATGGCTTTCTCCACCAGCAGCTCCATAGCCTTCGCGAAAGAAACAACACATTAGTTATAACGACCATTATTAGCTGAAGCTAAAATCACCGTCAGCGAACAACTGACCCAGTTGGGCATCTTGCCCCAGGAAGGTACGCGCTGACACAGGTCCCGCAGAACACGAATAATGATGACGCAAGATTGAAGACCGTTTGCCCAGAGCCTGTGGACAAAAATCATTAATACGCAACATAGCTAAAAATGGCATTTCAGTTGTTAATATAAACACAAGTGCTAATGCTAAAATGCTAATACAATTACACTGTTCTGAACAAAGGTTCGAGTCAAAAGTCAGAAACGTACTTTAAGTATGCAAACACTTGTAAGCTACCAGTTCAATCAAAAAATACTTAACGGTTACTTATTCAGATAACTAGCTAGCAAACATGTTGACAATTAACTTGTGACATGATGGGTTTTAACTTCAAAGTTTTAACTTTGAGCGCACCACCAATGGTGTGTGTGTGTGTGTGTGTGTGTGTGCGTGTCGGTGTGACCATAGTGACAAAACGACCAACTTTCCAATCCAGCACTTAAGCCTATAATTTAGTTTTTAAAAATACAATTATGTATTTAAAAGTTGCAGAATGGATTGATTTGGAGACTCTTCCGGTTCTCAACTTGGTCTTGGTCCTTTGCCTCGGGTCTCAACTTGGTCTTGGTCCTCGGTCTTGGTCTCAGATTCGACTTGGTCTTGGTCCTTGGTCTTGGTCTTGGCTCTCAACTTGGTCTCAGATTCGACTTGTGTCTTGGTCTCAAATTAGACTTGGTCTTGGTCCTTGGCCTCGGTCTTCAGATTCGAACTTAGTCTCGGTCTTGGTCTCAGATTCGACTCTTGGTCTCGGTCTCAGATTCGACTTGGTCTTGGTCTCTTGGCCTCGACTTGGTCTCGTCTTCGATACCCTTGGTCTTGGTAGTAACTTGGTCTTCGGACTCAACTTGGTCTCTTTAGACCCTCTGGTCTTGATAGTGTCTTGGTCTCGGACTTCGACTTGGTCTTGGTCCTTGGTCTCGGTCTTAGATTCGACTTGGTCTTGGTCCTTGGCCTCGGTCTTGGTCTCAGATTTGACTTGGTCTTGGTCCTTGGCCTCGGTCTCAAGCTTGGTCTCGAGACCCTCTGGTCTTGATAGTGTCTTGGTCTCAGATTCGACTTGGTCTTGGTCTCTGTTCTAGACTTGGTCTCTGAGACCCTCTGGTCTTGATAGTGTCTTGGTCTCGGCTCTCAACTTGGTCTCGGTCTTGAGTTTTAAATTCGACTTGGTCTTGGTCCTTGGCCTCGAGCTTCGGTCTCAGATTCGACTTGTTCTCGGTCTTGGTCTCAGATTCGACTTGGTCTTGGTCCTTGGCCTCGGTCTCAACTTGGTCTTGGTCCTTGGCCTCGAGTCTCTGACTTTGCCTCGGTCTTGGTCTCCAGATACCCTCTGGTCTTGGTAGTGTCTTGGTCTCAGACTCAGACTTGGTCTCTGTCCTTGGCCTCGGTCTTGGTCTCGACTTGGCATCGAGTCTTGGTCTCGATACCCTCTGGTCTTGGTAGTGTCTTAGTCTCTCGGACTCAAGCTTGGTCTCTGGTCCTTGGCCTCTGTGTCTTGGTCTCGACTCTGGCATTGGTCTTGGTCTCGATACCCTCTGGTCTTGGTAGTGTCTTGGTCTCAGACTCGAACTTGGTCTCTGTCCTTGGCCTCGGTCTTGGTCTCGACTTGGCATCGAGTCTTGGTCTCGATACCCTCTGGTCTCTGGTAGTGTCTTGGTCTTCGGACTCCAGACTTGGTCTCGGTCCTTGGCCTCGGTCTTGGTCTCGAACTTGGCATTGGTCTTGGTCTCGATACCCTCTGGTCTTGGTAGCGTCCTGGCCTCGGTTTAGGCGGTCTTGGCTACAAGTCTACATTACGTCTGTTTGTAACTACTTCATATTTTAAGTTTAGTGTGAGTAGCTTGTAGATTAGCAAACTCAAAGTGTATTTATTTAAATATTAAGTGTATTTTAAGTTAAAACATTTTTTTTTTACCTGAAACCATTTAGCATGTCGCAGAGCCGCTAAATACTCAAGGCACTTGATCCTGTTGAGGACATCCGGAGGGTCTTTCTCTGACACTGCGAGGACACACGTAGGGAATGTCATAAATTTTATTTAATGCTTTAGTATTCGTAATAAAAAAGTATGTTGATCTTGTTATAAAATTATTGTGAAGTAAATAAAACAAAAAGTTTTGTAGGTGATTTGTCAAACTAGGTAGTGTTCATTACAACACACATCAAAACAAACAAAAAAGGGACAACACCAAAATGTCACAATACAAGGGTTTTTCCAACACGTCCAGGTTCCTGAAAAAACTGGTGCAATGTTATGCAAAAGATGTAAATGGCAAGTATTTTTGGGTCTGTCTGATGCAGCCGAGGGCGAATGATTAACAAACCCAAACAGGACAAATATAGAGAGAACCGTTTGGTGGTTTGAAAGAAGCAGAATTGAGAATATCGTTAGCAAAATAAAACAGTCTTCACAATGACCTTAGGTTACAAGTCGGAATTTCAGAGGTTGTTTGAGGTCACCGTTCGAAAACTTCAGGATGAAAGGACGAATTGTTTCACATGGTGGATGAGAAAAATACCCGTTCTCTGTGGTTTCGGTTGAATATATTAATTCGAGTTAAACTGTAGATTAGATTTAGACTTATTTACAGACATGAAACTCCAAAATGTTGCTGTTATCACTATGATAAACTATTAAAACTATTCATACATTCGCCAGTCCCAAAATATTGCAATGTATTAGTAAAGTTTATTTACAGGAGTGACAAATGCATTTCACAACTGAATCGCTGTATGAAAAAAATAAGCTTTTTTTTACAAAATAAAATAAATAAATTTAAAGTAGGGTAATTTACGCAAATTTATATAATTTGATAAAAAATTTTTTTTTTTTTTATGGGGGGTCTCAGACTTTTGGATCCCACTGCATACAAAAAAAAAATATTTAGATACATTTATAAATGTATAAATCATTATGTATTATATCATAATATTACAGTTACTTCAAAATAAAATAAATTCAATAAAAATAAAACTAATATATATAAAATTTTGTAACAATAAAATGTTAGCAACTTCATTCTTGAAGTGTTTTAAAATGTTGAAAAACGACGTATCTTATGAAAATGGCAACAATCACAATTTAGCAGGAATAGAGGAGCGACTTCTGTTTTCTGCACACATGCAAAAATAAATGCGATTGTCACTCCTAACACATCGTTTACCACCACTTTTATGTATATATATATATATATATATATATACACATATACATATATGAAAAACTTGGCATGGAAAAGTTTGTGGTCAAAGCTAATAATCGTTCTCATCCTGAAGTCTTACAACACAACTTGTACAATATTGCACCACAGTGGTAAAGAAAGGTCAGAGATCCTGTTTTTGATTCCTTTAAACACTTTCAGAAAGCAACGCAAAACCGAACGAGGGCAAATAATAGACTCCACCGAAAAGAAAAGAAAATGAAGGCGGGGAAGGGGAATAAAAATGAACAGGAAGGCCAATTCACTGATGACAATTTTTCTGCATGGAAATATCCTTGTTTTTGTTTTGTTTTTTTACACATATAGTGCTGCTGAGGGAAGCACGGGTTCTCTAACCTTTCTCCATGTTGGGGACGGGGTCTTCGCGCATCACTGGCGAGGTAAGAGAGATGGTGACCTGCATTTTTGGTTCCTTGCTTGAAAAAATGACGATGTTGGCTTCCTCAGGGTGTACCTGCACCTCATACTGATCTTCAGAAAAGGTCTGCCGGTTAAAAGGACACTTTGCATTACTACAGAGGAGACGGCGGGGGCCTGAGTAAATGGGCTCTGTATTTTGTCCCTTATAGTCCCAGTGGAGCCATATATTCCCATAATGCACTGGTTAAATGGCGATGTAAAGTAAGTACACGCCCCAGTCTCTCTCTGTAGGTGTCGTAACCAGGCAGTGAACTAAAGATCAGTTAAAGATACATGGACCACAAAAGCAGCAGAGTAAAAAGCTCATTTTTTAAATAATATATGAGTGTATCACATGATAAACGATCCAAAATGTGTCTGGGTCCTATTTTATCCCTAAAATCAAAAGGGAAAAAATGTGAAATTATATACGGCATTGAGTAAATAAAGGTGTTAAGGTTTTTTGCCCATTTTAAATGACATGTATCACATTTTCCCCTCGTAATTAGTCATTACCGCAATGTACAACAATCTCATTACTGTAATGTGAATAAAATTTAGTTTGTAAAACATAATTAATGACAGTATTGTCTAAATCTATGCTGGTTTTAAATGTTGTGTGTTACGGTAATTATTTTTTTTCTCTGTATCAATAGCTATGTTTCCATCCAAAGTTGTGAAATTAAAAAAAATTAATTAATTTGAAATTATATCCTGCATCGAGTAAATAAAGCGTGTTTAAGATCATGCATCACATTCCCCTCGTAAATAGTCATTACCGCAATGTACAACAATCTCATTACTGTAATGTGAACAAAATTTTGATTTTAAAACATATTCATGCATAATTAATGACCGTATTGTACAAATCTATGCTGGTTTTAAATGATGTGTATGTTACGGTAATGATTTTTTCTCTCTGCATCAATAGCTATGTTTCCATCCCAAGTTGTGAATATCACATTAATCATTTGCGAATAAAAGCACAGTTTCCATCTCAAGTGTTCAAGAGAACAAAATCATAAATTTCTGGGAAATTTCTGTAATAAAATTGGAAGTTGCTGCAATCGGGGAAGAAACTGTGGCTCTTTTTCCTCCATTATAATTGACTTGAGTGTCAGATGAGACGAAATAAAAGCCGTGTTCATGAACACATTTGAGATGCTGCGATGCCATTGGTCCGCTGGGTAGTCCAGTTATCCAATCACAGCCTCTGCTGAGGTAAACTCACGGAAGTTTTTTTGTTGCACATCAAGGGATTTACTTGGTAAATGTGTTTCCATAGCAGTTTGATGCAGGTCATATTATCGGATAAAAAAAAACAAGATCCTCCTAAATTGAAAGCATATGCTTTTTCCATGCGCAATTTGGCGGTGTTTTGTTTTATGCGACATCCCACAATGTGCATCAAAAATAGGTGGATGGAATCACAGTAATGACATTTTAGGGAAAATGTTTACTTGTCAAGTAAAAACTGAAAAAAAAAAAAAACTTCAACTGCTTTATGCAAAACATAGTATACATATTTATACGGTTAAAAAAAAGGAAATTCCCTTCTGATTCTGTAGTGAAATTTGACCTGAATGTGTCTGTGAGACTCACAACCAAGCTTTAAGAAATTGAACACCAACCACAGACTCTACATGTCACTATAAATAGACCTGGCATGACACCAGTGATCATGTGACTTCTCATGTAGGTGATTTCCAGGCAAAAGGAATGGAAACAAGTGCAAAGATATGAGTATAAACAGATCAATAATGCTTTTCAGTAGCTTCGACAAAAACGGTATATTTCATGCATTCTAACGCAAGCCAGTCTTACCGCTAGTTGTTTGGGCAGCTGCTCCGCGACGGTTCTCAGAAGAGTGACGGTGGGTTTCTTGGCCGCTAGCAGGATGAGCTGCACGTTGCGGTCGCCGCGCAGGAGGAGACCTTTAGCTAGGATTCCCACACGCATGACTCCTTTGAGAACACGAGCCTGAGACTCGGACCTGCCCGAGAGGAAGAGCGGAAAGGCCCGTTCACACCAAGAACGAGAACTATAAAGATCACTATAACGATAACTCGTCCACACTAACGCAAGATACCGGGCCCTGTCACACACTATTGCCATCACTTTTGTGAAAAAATCCTGTTTGATTTGAGACATTAGTGTTCATTGAATCGATTGTAAAATAGATTTTCCATGCCTAAAGACGTTTCCATTTTCAACACCAAATATCGGCAAACCCACGGACACCTAACAGGCGTTAGGACGAGCGTAAGACGCACAAGTCAGCAATATTCCTGATGATTTATTGTCGTGAAGTTTCAGCACAATGACAAACAGGAGCGCAACATTCAGGGATTGAGATTAACATCCAACTTGCCAAATGCGGGTAAAAATTAATTTTGGCGGGAAACGCTGTCCAATCACGAGCCAATCTGGCGTGTTTCTGTGTTTATTCGCTTTACTGGGGAAGTTCGTGTAAGACTAATCTGCGCAGATTTAGCGCAAATACTCAACTCGTGATCCTCATGATATATTAAATACATTGTATCGCAGAATCTGCACATTTCTGGCGCACTTGAACACACAAGTCACTACACAACATAACGGCACGCTTGTTCGCTTATATAGCGAATATTAAAAAGCATTTGGAAAACAAAAAAAGACACTGGTATTTTCCAACATCCTTCATGTTCTGTGTGCTGTACTGATCTGTCCACCTGAAACACATTTTTTGGAAAGAAAATAATAATAAATAAATAAATAAAAAGGCCATTAAAATCGATTCAACGCAAGTGTGTTTTGCTAGTTTCAGCCCGACGCAGTTATCATTTTCAAGTAGGATGGATTCTGATTGGCTGTCAGTGTTTTATCGCTCAACAGCTGGTAATCGTTCTTAAAGTGATCCAAACTAAATCGTTTCTCTATATCGTTATCGCTGTGGTGTGTGAACGCTGCTATTCGTTAATATTGAGAATGATTTGTCGAACTATATCTTTATCGTCCTTGGTGTGAACGGGCCTTAAATCTAAACGTCCGCTACAATTCATAGGTATAAAAAGTCAGGTAGCCAATACAAGTACTCACTTTTGTCCGTCACGTCATCGGCTTCGTCGTCCGCAGAACACGCCTCCTTCTCCAGCAGCGAATCAGACACCAGTTTGAGAGCGCGCTCAGCATGCCGAGACGATTCGCTGGACGGCCTGAAGCTCCTCCTCCACAGGGTATATGGCCGAGTGTTTGGACATGATGTGGCGGTCGTCGGGCGAATCTGGCCGCCGCACGGGCTGAAGAAAAATTGGTGCGGTTTACCATTTAATAAAAGCTTGTATACACAATTTAAAAGCTTGTACACATTTAAAAGTAGTTAGAATTTAAATTTCCTGATAATTTACGTAAAATCATGCGAATTACATAAAAATGGCGGAAGGTTTGTCTAGATCAGACTCTTATTCCTCGGCTAGATCATGTTGAGACTTTGAAGCTGCACTGAAACTCACATTTGGACCTGTTGAAGTCACTTTATAGTGTTTCTCAAAAACCTTAATTTCTTTTTGACTGAAGAAAGAAAGACATGAACATCTTGGATGATGTGAGGGTGAGTAAATTATCAGGAAATGTTCATTCTGACGTGAACTACTCCTTTAACTGTCTTCTAGCATCGATTTTGGTCTGTGTGAGAAATGTCCTATCTAGGAATGTCCTTGATCGAGGTCAATGCGTTTACTGACCAGTAGGGGCGGCACTGGCATGTTGGGCCGGCCCATCAGGAGGAGGCGGAGCCATCCTGTGCCTCTGATCCCCCCAGTACAACTGGTCCTCCTCCATCCTCCTCTCAGTACATGTCCTCCTTCGTACCTCCTGCTGGACCACACGAGAAATCAGGACATAATCAAGCCGGCATAAGCAACAACTAAATTAAATGATTACATCGATATTATTTACAGTATAATATTTGCAAACGGTATTACACAAATGATTGAAAGACTGCCGAATTGTAGTTATTGTATGTAAAATGGAGGTATAAAAAGACATTTTCAGATTGCCTTGAACATAAAAATTATTAATTGTTATTAAAAATGACTTAAATCATGTTTGGTGCATATCTAATACAAAGATTCACAATTTTTTGCACCAAAATTAGATAAGAATTAAATAAAGTGTGTCAGACTCCTATTTGAGATGCATTCTTTTTATATCTGAATGTTTCATGCCTAAAAAAAAATAAAAATTATATTTATTATGTAATTGATATGACATGTATTTTTTTCATATTGTGCTGAATATAAATTATATAGATTAATTATTCAAAGGGACTTAAATCCTGTTTGATACAAAGGTCTGAAAATATCAAAGATTCACAATTTTTTGCACCAAAATTATTCCACCAAAAAATGCTTCAATAAAAAGCATTTTTCAGACGCTGATTGAAGGAGTTAATAGAGATGCATATTTTTTTGCATTTTAATGTTTTTCATGCTTAAAATGCCTTCTGAAATGAGCAATAAATGTTTCAAAGTTAAATTTTTTTTAATATTTTGTATTTATAATTATATTAATATTACATTTGCAAAATGTAGTGATTATATGAAAATTTATACAGCCATTTTTTTCCAGAGTGCCCTAAAAAATATAAAAATGACTTATTTCGATGCAGATATATATAACAAAAGTTGTTAAAACAAATATTTAAAGTATTTGCACCAAAATAATGGACCATTTTCACACACTGAAAAAAAAACAAAAAAAAAAAACAGATGAAATAAACAACAGTATGTTTTGAACTCTGATTAAAGTAATTGATATAATTGAAATGCATGTTGTTATTTTTGTGCATTATTTTTTCAGTAAAAGGCCTTCTGAAATGTGCGATAAACGGGAGAGGATGACCTCATCTCCATGTGCCAGCGCTGCTCGTCCTCTTGCTGTCTCTTCAGCACAGACTTCTGCTTCTGTTTGCGCAGCTTGACTTCCAGAAGCTTCCGCGCTCCGATTGCTGGGCTTGATCTCCACAGGGAGGTCTGGGTTCACTTTTTTCTAAAAAATAAAAAACTAAATCATAACGGGAAGAAACTGGTCATAACGTTTCCATGGCAACGGGGGAAACGGATGCTCTCATGTGACACAAACGCAACATATTTCAAACTTTCTTGCTCCGATATACGTGACTTTGCAACGAAAATGCGAGGATTATGAAATCATGCAAGTCCCGCATATTTTGCAGGGAAATCTGCGATTTATGTGCGAAAGTGCAGAGTATTTTAAAAAATGCCCCAGCATAAATATGCAGACTTTGGCTGATTATGCACTAAATCACGTTTTTATGGAGGGACTGATATTTACAACATGTTTCTGAAGCTCTGATCATTGTAGTCAATCATAGACATATTTGATGAGCTCATGAACACAATGGCCAATCAGAGGAGTTTACGATTCCACTCAAAACGTCACATTTTTTTATTTCAGAGTTCGACTTGGTACCAAAGTCCAGATACTTTGACAACACTAGACAGGCATATCGTTATTGTGGTGTTTTTTGGGGGCTGATGATGCTGTTACCTTGTACTGCAGCCGGTGTCTCCGCCCTTTCAGGTGCATGTCTTTAGCGTTGGCAATCGTTGAAACTGCATTCACACAGTTTACAGTGGAAGCGAATCACCTTACCGTCGTCATTTCGAACCTGAGGAGGGAAAACGCATAATTCAAAGTCCAGTTAGCCTTACACATCACACACATTTACAAGAGGAAATACTTTTGATCCAGACTGATTTGCTAATATATCTAATTCACCTTCATTTAAGGCCTGTTCTCACCGGGACTAATTTCCGCGCGATAATCGCAGACGTTTAACGCCTCGTGACTAAACAAAGGGCGCCAATGTGAGTGTGCACATCGACGCGTGAAAACGTCATAAAAAAAAAACGCCTCGGGTTCGTTATATTTAGTTTGACGCACTGTGTCAAAAACTATATCCGACCAATGAGATTTGCTTCTGAAGTTACAGTAAAATACAACTGGGGCGCTAAAACACGAAACGGTTACGCCGAGCACATATACGAACGGAGAAGAAGATATAAGCGAAGTGGCGTCGCCATCTACACAGCGGAAATAAGACGAGGAAGATGAATGTAGAGCTGCTGTTCTCGTTGGTGCTAGAACATAAAGAACTATATGACAAACGCGACAGCAACTACACACATCTTGATAAAAGAAAAATGATATGGAGTGGTATTGCAGAGCAAATGAGCGCCATCTAATGTCAGGGAATGAATTTGCATTTTCACTCGGCTCATTGTCGGCGGAAATCGCTTGGGTGTGAACACAAAAAACACGTTGAAAATGCTAGCGAATTACGCGCGCTGATATTCGTCCCGGTGTGTACGGGCCTTTAAGACTTGTAGTTCAGTTCACTTGTTTGACGGAGACGGTCTCACCTCTTCTCACATAATCGTGTCCCACAGGCTGGATGTCTCCTTGAGCTCCGGCTCCGTCACCATCCTCATCCTCACTCGAAGGGTCCGTCTTCACCGCGGCCGGCTTCACCTCCTTCATCTTCGCCGAGCCGCTGTGGAGGCTTCGGCTGCCTGAAAGACAAATGCATTTTGGGAGATTTATTTCTAATTGTACTTCATTTATGTTTCTGCAGCGTGGCTGATCATACACTGGGGACAAAAATTTGTTTCTTTACCAAATTACACTAAATTTCAAAAATTAATTGTAAATTTCCACAATTAATTACAAAGAAACAACAAGTGAAACAGAGTGAGAGTGTTTCTCCGCTTCTGGCTCATGGGAGCTTATTTTGGGAAAAATATGTATGGTGGTCAATGGCGAGATTTAAACTATTCAAACAGATCAAAATATTTGTTTTCTCTCACCATTGACTACCATTCACATTTTTATCTAGTGTACACGCACACAAAGTCCCCTCTCGTGCACATCTGTCTACGAGGTGCCGGACCGACTGTGTCCAAGAGAGCGCGCGAGAGAGACCGGAAAGAGCGCCAGGCGCGAGAGACCGAAAGGCGCGCGAGGAGACTCAGAAGAGAGCGCGCGCGACGAGACCGAAAGAGCGCAGCGAGAGAGCCCGAAAAGAGCGCGCGAGAGAGACCGGAAGGCGCAGAGAGACCGAAGAGGCCGCGCGAGAGACCGAAAGGCAGCGCGGAGAGAACCCGAAAGGCAGCGCAGAGAGACCGAAAGAGCGCGCGGAGAGACCGGAAAGAGCGCGCGGAGAGACCGAGAGAGCGCGCGAGAGAGACCGAAAGAGCGCGCGAGAGAGCCGAGAGACGGCGCGAGAGAGACCGAAGAGAGACCGTCTCTTCTGCGAGAGGACCGAAAGGCAGGCGCGCGAGAGCCGAGAGAGACCGTCTCTTCTGCGAGAGAGCACCGGAGAGCGCGGCGCGAGAGACCGAAAAGAGCGTGGCGCGGCAGAGACTCGGAAGAGCGCGCGCGGAGACCGGAAAGAACGCGGGCGAGAGAGACCGAGAACCGCGAGAGAGACCGAGAAACGCGGGAGAGACACCGCAAAGAACGCGCAAGAGAGACCAAAAGGACACGCGAGAGAGACTGAGTGAGATAAAATAACAGTAAAGGGTAAAAAAATTAATTGCCAAAAATTAAAACGGAAAAAACGGAATTTGGGAAAAAATAAAACGGAATTTGGGAAAAAAAAAACAATTTTATAGGGCCTTAGCTTAGGAACTCTATTGAATTAGGGTTTGTTTGCATGACAACACTGTACTAAAAACAGAAACGTTTTTCCTTTGCCTGTCTCCTTTAAGTAACGATAAAAATAGCTGTATTCTGCTGTCAGGCCAGGAGGTGTGGATGTCACAAAATACAGACTGGACATGTACACGCATCTGACGTCACTTGTCTTTACAAATTTGAGCTTTTGTAGTTTAGACAACAACGCTATCAAATTTCAAAATCTTGAACACCTGTAATGAATGCCCAAAATGCATAAAAGTTTTGAGTTGAAAACAGTGTCATGAAAATGAACCCTTTAGCATGAAAATTACAATTATTTTTTAGTTAAAATTATGAATGAAAATTGCTTAAATGTGGAAATGTAATATGTAATTTAAAATCCATGAGTAGTTTGTGGTATGATTCTCCTCTGCAATCCCATTCACCTCATGACCACATTAGTAAGATTATGTGGAATAAATATCACAACTCTATAAAGCAGAAGCAGAAAGATTGAGCAAGGATTATGTGTTCATTTCATATCTTGATCTGAAAGACTGAATTATAGCAACATGACTTAATCTGTATAAATAGATGCTTCCTCTACAAAGCATCGGATGTAAAGCATCTATTTCCTCATGCGGGTTTTGCGAAGTGATGTATTAAAGAGGAAAATATCACCCATATCTGTGATCAGTGTGAATGCTGATTGTGCTGAAGATTAAAGTAAGGTAAAGTGACATCATTGCATCACACTAAATATGGAAAAAACACATCCCTGGTAAATGATTAATAATTCTATAATTCTTATAGAAATAATTCTTGCAGGAAATAATTTGTAAAATATTCTTAAATTAGTAAATAATTATTAAAATAATTCTTGCGATTGTGAATACATTTCTGTGTAAACTCATTCTTAAAAATAATTCTTGTGATTGTAAATACATTTTGGCATAAATAATTCTTAAATTAATTCTTGCAATTGCAAATTAAATTTCTGTGTAAATCATTCTTACAATAATTCTTGCAATTGCGAATAAATTTCGGTGTAAATCATTCTTACAATAATTCTTGCGATTGCGAATAAATTTTGGTGTAAATCATTCTTACATTAATTCTTGTGATTGTGAACAAATATCTGTGTAAATCATTCTTACAATAATTTTTGCGAATTGCGAATAAATTTTGGCATAAATCATTCTTAAAATTAATTCTTGCAATTGTGAATAAATTTCTGTGTAAATCACTTACAATAATTTTTGCGACTGCGAATACATTTTGGCGTAAATCATTCTTAAAATGAACTCTTGCAATTGCAAAATAAATTTCTGCGTAAATCACTTACAATAATTCTTGTGATTGCGAATAAATTTCTTAAATTAATTCTTGCAATTGCGAATAAATTTTGGCGTAAATCATTCTTAAAATTAATTCTTGCAATTGCAAAATAAATTTCTGCGTAAAATCACTTACAATAATTCTTGCGATTGTGAATAAATTTCTTTGTAAATCAACCACAAAATTAATTATTTTGAACACAGATATTATTACGTAAGAATGACAGAAATTCGTTCTGCTTCCACTCACCGACGATGGCCACTTTAGCAGCGGGAGGTTTTCTCACAGGTTTGGACGGAGCCGCCGCTGAGCGTCTTCTGCGCCACTGATGCCGGGGTGGGAGCGGATGTTGTCGTAGCCGCCGCTTTACTAGTAGTCATCGTCATGGCAACAGAGGCGGAGCTCACTAAAACGGGCTCGGTGGAAGGGATGGGTTTGCCAAGTTTGGTGTGTAACTTCACGACCTGACGAAAAGTTTGCATGTCAGATTAGTCAATCATTAGCGTGTTCAAAAGCATCATATCTGATACGCAAATCTCTACGTTATCAACATGATCAAAACACAATCTACTTCATGCCTTTTGATTAATCATCTGATTAATAGTTAAGTTGACTTATTTTAAAAAACATACTTTTGACAGGTAGTGTATTTTGTCTAAAGCTTCAATAAACCGTTCCATAACAATAAAAAGGTTTCTCCAAGACTACCGTTTCATGTTTTGCTAATATTAGCCTCACCTTCTGGTGCTTGGATCCCCGAATGTGCGCGGCATACGCATCGGCGCCGGTGCAGGAGACGTCACACAACTCACAGCGCAACTGCGTCTGCACGCCGCGAGGCCCGTTGGTCACCTGACTGACACTGCTCTGAGACGCCTCCTTCTTCTTGTGCTTCTGTCCTTCCAGATGCTCTCGATACGTCTGCAGGAGAGGAAAGAGGAAACAAGTTAAGCTTCAGTGATGCAGAAAACAAACGCAATCATGGAATCTACACTCAAAAATGGAATTCACAGAATGTCAAAGAACTTTTGGAATCAAAAGTAGGAATCAGAAGGTGATATGGACTAGTGTCTGTGAATAATAGAAGCACAACATGGCTGTTTTTTCAAATATAATTAGTCACTTCACCATTTCATTTCAGAAAAAACGATCACCTGAAAACACACTGAAACTCAAAGCTCATCAAGACAACCCGCCAAAACAAAAGTTTGGTTTAACTCAAAATTGTGACAGAAAGACATTACAATAGATATAACGTATTATAGTACAGTGGCATGTAATTTTTCAAACCACTAAAACAACAATTAAAATTATTACAATGATTTATTACAAAAATGTACTTCCATGTATTAATTTAACATTTTATTTTAAAACAAATAATTAATTAGACATGCTTTTCTATTTCCAAAATTGTATTTAACCATTAAAAAAGGAATCCAGATAAAAATCTAAAGGAATTTGGAAACATTTGAATTAAAAAAAAACATTAAAATAGAATGAGAACAGAAAAAAAAGAATTTGAAAAGAAAACCTGAATAAAAAAAAAAAAGGATTTCATTGGGCCTTAAAAATATACGTTTTGTTTTTAAATGGTACATCACAACTGCAATTAATTAGACGTGATTTTTGGAAATGTAAATTATACCATTAAAAAAAGAATCCAAAATAATAATATGGGAAAAAAATCAAATTTGTATTTGGGGAAAAAATTTAATGGGTTTTGTTTTTAAATGTTTAACAAAAATAACAGTAAAAATGTAAAACAGAATGTAAGCTCTTTTTAAATGGAATAAATTTCACAATAAATTCGAAAATTAAAATAAACCATTAAAATAGAATGAGAACAGAAAAAAAGAATTTGAAAAGAAAACCTGAATAAAAACAATAAAAAAAAAAGATTTCATTGGGCTTTAAAAATATACGTTTTGTTTTTAAATGGTACATCACAACTGCAATTAATTAGACGTGCTTTTTGAAAATGTTAATTTTATCATTAAAAAAGAATCCAAAAAATAATAATAATAATTTAGGAAAGATAAAACTTAAAATTAAACGGATTTCATTGGGCCCTAAATAAATGTTTTGTTTCAAATGGTTAAAAATAACAGTACAAATGTAAAACACATTGTATGCTGTTTTAAACTGAATAAGTTTCACAATTAATTAGAAAATTGAAATAAACCATTAAAATGAGAATGAGGCGATTGACGAGTTTGCTGTTCTGCAGTTCTGGGCGTGCGCTCACCTGTGGCCCGGCGCAGCTGATCTTGCAGATGTCGCAGTAGTGCAGCTGAGGCTGTTTGGGCGGGCCTTTGGGCTTCTGGATCTTGTTCTGGTGGAAGACGGGCTTCTTGTACGCGGGGCCGCCGCTCCAGGACGAGTTGGTGAGCTGTTTGGGAGGCTGTGGCGTCTGCTGTGGCGGTGGAGGCGGAGGCTGCTGAAGAGGAGCCTGAGGAGGACACGGACTCGGCTGGAAGTACGACGGCGCAGACGTGTAACCGCTCAGACTCGTAGCTGGAGTAACTGAGGCCGGCTGAAAGAGAGAGTTAGTTGTGGAATATTAGCGCTGTCACTTTAAGAGTTGCCCAGTATAGACACACACACAGAAAACAGCGCTTGAATGGTTTAATCATATTGAAATGCTCAATTTAAGTATCTAATTCCTGGTATCAAGTATTCGATTTTCGATTCCCAGCCCTACACGAGTGTGGATGTGACGCAGGCGTACCCGAGTAGGACGTGGCGGCGGTGGAGTTGAAGGAAGAGCTGTGTGTGTAAGTGGAGATGGGGGCTGGAGTTTGCTGGACGCTGGTGGACGTGGGGTAGATGGTGTAGCTGGAGGACACGGCGCTGGCGGTGGGGGGCGGTTTCAGAGCCGAGACCTGTCTCTGGACCGGCTGACTGTACACTGTGCTCACGGGGCTGTAGCCACTCTTCAGCCCTGACAAAACACAACAGACGTTATCAACAGTCACACCTTAAAGGACACATGACTGTAACCTTACTAAATCCGTTGGGTCACTTGGCGATGATTGTGTGTAAGCACAGAGAGAGCTGAGGTTCACCTGTCTGGAAGTAGGCCTCTGTCGCGGTTCTCTGCGCAGGAGTGATGCTCGTCTGGAAATACTGCTTGTTCTCGAAGCTGCTGACCGCGCGGCGCGGCCGTAAGTATAATTCTCCTGGAAGATCAATTCATACATGAGTGGACAAGAAAAACTACTAATGTAGACAACTGGGGTAACATCACTAAAGGGATAGTTCACCCAAAAATGAAAATTAGCCCATGATTTACTACTATCCATCATAAAAGTGCATATATCCATCATAAAAGTGCATCTGTCCATCATAAAAGTGCATCTGTCCATCATAAAAGTGCATCTGTCCATCATAAAAGTGCATCTATCCATCATAAAAGTGCATCTGTCCATCATAAAAGTGCATCTATCTATAATAAAAGTGCATCTGTCCATCATAAAAGTGCATCTATCCATCATAAAAGTGCATCTGTCCATCATAAAAGTGCATCTGTCCATCATAAAAGTGCATCTGTCCATCATAAAAGTGCATCTGTCCATCATAAAAGTGCATCTGTCCATCATAAAAGTGCATCTGTCCATCATAAAAGTGCATCTATCCATCATAAAAGTGCATCTGTCCATCATAAAAGTGCATCTGTCCATCATAAAAGTGCATCTATCCATCATAAAAGTGCATCTATCCATCATAAAAGTGCATCTATCCATCATAAAAGTGCATCTGTCCATCATAAAAGTGCATCTGTCCATCATAAAAGTGCATCTGTCCATCATAAAAGTGCATCTGTCCATCATAAAAGTGCATCTATCCATCATAAAAGTGCATCTATCCATCATAAAAGTGCATCTGTCCATCATAAAAGTTCATCTGTCCATCATAAAAGTCCATCTATCTATAATAAAAGTGCATCTGTCCATCATAAAACTGCATCTGTCCATCATAAAAGTGCATCTATCCATCATATAAGTGCATCTGTCCATCATAAAAGTGCATCTATCCATCATAAAAGTGCATCTGTCCATCATAAAAGTGCATCTATCCGTCATAAAACTGCATCTGTCCATCATAAAAGTGCATCTGTCCATCATAAAAGTGCATCTATCCATCATAAAAGTGCATCTGTCCATCATAAAAGTGCATCTATCCATCATAAAAGTGCATCTGTCCATCATAAAAGTGCATCTATCCATCATAAAAGTGCATCTGTCCATCATAAAAGTGCATCTATCCATCATAAAAGTGCATCTGTCCATCATAAAAGTGCATCTATCCATCATAAAAGTGCATCTATCCATCATAAAAGTGCATCTATCCATCATAAAAGTGCATCTGTCCTTCATAAAAGTGCATCTGTCCATCATAAAAGTGCATCTGTCCATCATAAAAGTGCATCTGTCCATCATAAAAGTGCATCTATCCATCATAAAAGTGCATCTATCCATCATAAAAGTGCATCTGTCCATCATAAAAGTTCATCTGTCCATCATAAAAGTCCATCTATCTATCATAAAAGTGCATCTGTCCATCATAAAACTGCATCTGTCCATCATAAAAGTGCATCTGTCCATCATAAAAGTGCATCTATCCATCATAAAAGTGCATCTGTCCATCATAAAAGTGCATCTATCCATCATAAAAAGTGCATCTGTCCATCATAAAAGTGCATCTATCCATCATAAAAGTGCATCTATCCATCATAAAAGTGCATCTGTCCATCATAAAAGTGCATCTATCCATCATAAAAGTGCATCTGTCCATCATAAAAGTGCATCTATCCATCATAAAAGTGCATCTATCCATCATAAAAGTGCATCTATCCATCATAAAAGTGCATCTGTTCATCATAAAAGTGCGTCTGTCCATCATAAAAGTGCGTCTGTCATCATAAAAGTGCATCTGTCATCATAAAAGTGCATATATTCATCATAAAAGAGCACTTTTATGATGGATAGATTAACTTTTACGAACTTCAAAACAGAAATGGCCATTCACTGCCATTATAAAGCTTGGAAGAGCAAGGACATTTATTAATATAACCTGATTGTATTCGCTCTGAAAGAAGAAAATCATATACACCTAGGATGGCGTTAGGGCGAGTAAATCATGGGAATTTTTTCATTTTTGGGGGAACTATACCTTTAATATAAGAATAGTCAAGAAAAAACTGAGCCGGTTCATTCAACACCTGGTATGTTTGAGGGGTGGTCGTCTGCTGCGGGGGTCGTTTCGGGAGGCCGGTAGCCGTAGTTGGGGTGGGATGGGGCTGGTAGTTGGGTAGGGGGCGGTCACTGCGGGACGGGCCGGTCTGGGCAGTAGGCACAGGGTATGAGGCCGTCACCGCGTGGGCCACTCCAGGGGCGGGCTGGACGCTATAGCTGCCCGTGGTTGGGTGGGAATATGCTGGAGGCGGCTGGGTGCTGGAGGGAAATTTTGGGATTCAAAATCAATGTAGTCACTGTCAGTTTGGAACAATTGCAATTTTTTTTAAATAAGAATTCTCTTATGCTCATTTCATCATCATTTCTAAAAAACAAAACAAAAACAGCAAAAACATTTTCAGCATTGATAAGAAAAATATTTGAACACTTTTTGACTGAAAATTTTTAAAACAACAAAATTTCTTTTACTTCATTCGTAATGGTACGAAATTTGGTTAAGGATTAGGCATTTGCTTTGTGAAACAAAATAAATCATGGACATGATTCAGTCACACTTGTGCTCTCTCACGATGAAAAATTAGCGCATTGGAAATGAATGGGTGACAAATTTCATCTAATGGAAACTTTTGATACTGCAGCCAAACAAACTCTTACTGAAAGCTCTTTTTTTAGACATCAGCGTCAAATTTGGAGCACAACTTGTTCCGATTTTTGGCTTTGATTTTCTCATAAATTTTCATAACAATAAACGTAATTGTGTAACTTTTCAAAACTTTTCACTTAATCTGCCAAGTGTCGTCTTTGAAAAGAGATCAAACTTAAGTCTGCGCTCTAAAGCATTCAAGATTTACAACAGTTAAAGTTGGAAATTAAATTTCAGGACTATGCTAAAAATGTAATAAATGGATTATAAATACAGTGTAAATATAATTCAGTACCATAAAACCCCTTAAAAATACAAAATGTTAAATATAAAACATAAATATAGAACGAAGAACTAAAATATAGTGCATTAATCTGATAAAAAAAATAATAATAATAATTTGGCCATTTTTGACCAACACGGGAAAAGCAATAATAATTGAGCAGCAAATCAGCATATTAAATGATCTCTTAAAGATCATGTGACACTGAAGTCTGGAGTAATGATGCTGAAAAATCAGCTTTGACGTGACAGGAATAAATTATACACTTAAAGTTAGGGTAGTTAATCCTCAATTTCAGAGAGGCTTGCTTTGAAAGGATTTAATCCCAAACAGACTCAAAAATATATTTTATTCCCTAGACCCATAGTTGCACTAAATGCTGCAAACAATTTTGCTGCATTATTGAAAAAAATTTTTTGACATTTCAATAATGCGCAATATGACAAAATAAGTAGAAAGTTTGTCCTAATTGTCTTGTGAATTTGTCCTAATTGTCTTTTTTTATTTATTATGATGGAAAGTTTGTTCTCTTATTTATGTGTCTTGTTTCATTATATCCATTGTGCAGTTTTTTTGCATTTGAGTGGCAATGGACCAGTAATTGTAGATTTATTAATTTTGTTGCATACAAATACAAAGGTAGTCAATTCAATTCAATCCAACCTATCTATCTATCTATCTATCTATCTATCTATCTATCTATCTATCTATCTATCTATCTATCTATCTATCTATCTATCTATCTATCTATCTATCTATCTATAATATATATACCAGTTCTATTATTGATTGCTATCAGGATGTGAGTTTCAACCAGAATAACAAAAAGTGTTAATGAAAACATAGTGCTTACACTACCTTTAATATTTTGAAATAGAAAACATGTATTTTAAATTGTAATGATATATTTCACAGCATTACTGTTATTGTATTTTTAATCAAATAAACGCAGCATCTGTGAGCATAAAGAAATATTTGTAAAATCTGAATTATTCTAAACTTTTATAGTGCATGGCCCCAAATGTCCAAAATACAACGAGAGTACAAAAAAAAGAGTACTGAGGTACTTTCAATAATTTTAAACATTGTACTTTCATATGCGTACAATTATATGATCTATTTACAGTGCGTTCGTATAAGAGTAAAATGTTAAAATGACAATTATATGTTTACCATGGTATTTACATGTAGTACCATGATATTCTGGAAGGCAGTAAATGTCAATAAGCATGACAGCACCATCGCACCATACTAGCACTCGCATATATCCCGCAAACACACTTTCACGATATTAAAAATCATGCAAGCATCAATAAATACACCATCAACAGCAGCTCATGGCCTCATTTGATCCCTGGCCGTCCTCAACACACATATTTTGTGTCTCTGTGCCCGCTGTAAATAAGCGATGTGATCATACACATGTGTGTATCTGGTACCTGTACTGCGGGCCGGCGGCAGCAGCGGCTGCATGTGTGAATCCATAATAATTACTGGCCGCCATCATAGAAACTTCAGCAGCAGCAGCAGAGCAGCGGCGGCTCCGGGGGTCACGTGATCGGTCACGTGTCTGTGACGTCGCCTGTCACATTCGCGCCACTGCCCCCCGCGGCGCCTAAAAATAAAACCGCCACAATGCCACGACGAATTTATCATTTATTATTAATACAGGGCTCTCAAGTTTTGAAGACAGGCAAGAGTGACATTCTCCGCCCCAATGGGGGGGGGTGTTGTTGGTTGTTGAGGGGGGGGGGGTCGTTGGAATGTGGGTGTTTCATTAATAATATTAATATTAGTGTTTTTGTGTTGTTATTAATTGCTGAGACTTGCAGAAAATGTATGACACATGGCACCGTCTCCTCCTCTAATGGGCCTACCCTTTTGGCCACCTTCTCTGGGCCAGCATCCTCTAACCTAGCCTTTTTAGGGGGCTTTCCTCTCAGGGCGAATGAGAGGATGCTCGTTTGCTTTTTACCTGACATCTTTGAAAGACATATATGCAATGATTAATGCATCCATGGCCAGGATAATTATAAAATATGATTCTCTAACAGCAGTCAAGTTGTCTTTGTTTGTGTCAAACAATTTGTAAATTTGTAACATTAAAACAGGAGATCTCATGACTTACTCTGCTCAATGATATTCGGAGCTCCAGTCGTTTCCTGCGGGTGAACGTGAACGAAACTTTTGGAAGAGATGTTGTTGCAGAATCACGTGAACAATTCCTTGAAATGCTTTTTTATTGGTTGTTGCGTTAAATCTTACCCAGATACAGTAGTGCTATTTTCTGATTGGCTAAAATTGTGTAGCCCTTTCCTTTTTTTGATTGGCTGATAAAGCGACAGGCTGCGAGAGCAGGGGAGACGCGCGCGCTTGCGTTCCACTATGAGAGTGAAGCGGCTAGAGACAATTTGGGCGCTGCGGCATATTAAATATATGATAAATAGTTTTTCTGCGTGAGAAATACAATGTGTGGCGGGAGTGCGTGACAAAAGACCGAAATGAGTGACTGTCACGCTCAATGCGTGACGCTCTGAGAGCCCTGTTAATAGATATAATTATAGCTAGTTAATCTATGTCAATAGTATATCAATTGGTTACTGTGGTGTTCTGAAATGGCGAGGTCAGGATTTTTTAAGCATTTTGATATGTATATAAATTGAGAATGCAGAAACAAATTTCTGATTTTGTGTGTATGTTTTTGTGAAGTGATGTTCAACCATTCAAATGCTCGAATAAACAATCATGATGGTCTCAGGCTTTCATTTGACTGAACAAAAACCCATCTCAATCACAAATGCGTGCATGTGAATAATTTTATTTAAAAATTACAATATTTAACATTAGAAATTGTCAATATTATTGAAATTATTAATAAAATGCACAACATACAAGATTAATGTCTATATAAAAAAGACTAACACCAGACAGATATATGTAAATAACCAAATTTACTAAATTTTATTAAAAAAATTGCAATATTTCACATAAGAATTTTTCAACATTATTGAAATTATTAATAAAAAAACAACAACATGCAAGTTTAATGTCTATATCAAAAAAAGACTAACACCAGACAAATATTTGCAAATAACCAAATTTACAAAATAATAATAATAAATTGCAATATTTAACAAAAGAAAGTTTCAATATTATGTAAAAAAACCAATTATTATAAAAGAAATAAAAAAGAAAAACAAGCTTCCATGGTAAAGTGGTGTGCAGAACATGAAATCCACATGGGAGGAGTCAATCCCAGATCCAACTCCTCCCACATGTCCCCCTGGGGGACGGCCATGGCTAAAAGTAAAAAAAAAATCGAAAAGTACTAATTGCGCATAACTCCTAGACCGTTTGAGCTTAGAATCACGATTTTCGCATCACTGCGATCCCTGGCTCAAGCCGAACAAAATGTATATCTCCGATTTCCATTTTCGGGGACCATGGCGCCCGCCCGAGGCCACACTGAAAGGGGAGCAAGGGCGGGCGCCATGGGATCATGGGTACCCAATCTGGATGGATGGATGGATGGATGGATGGATGGATGGATGGATGGATGGATGGATGGATGGATGGATGGATGGATGGATGGATGGATGGATGGATGGATGGATGGATGGATGGATGGATGGATGAGATGGATGGATGGATGGATGGATGGATGGATGGATGGATGGATGGATGGATGGATGGATGGATGGATGGATGGATGGATGGATGGATGGATGGATGGATGGATGGATGGATGGATGGATGGATGGATGGATGGATGGATGGATGGATGGATGGATGGATGGATGGATGGATGGATGGATGGATGGATGGATGGATGGAATGGATGGATGGATGGATGGATGGATGGATGGATGGATGGATGGATGGATGGATGGATGGATGGATGGATGGATGGATGGATGGATGGATGGATGGATGGATGGATGGATGGATGGATGGATGGATGGATGGATGGATGGATGGATGGATGGATGGATGGATGGATGGATGGATGGATGGATGGATGGATGGATGGATGGATGGATGGATGGATGGATGGATGGATGGATGGATGGATGGATGGATGGATGGATGGATGGATGGATGGATGGATGGATGGATGGATGGATGGATGGATGGATGGATGGATGGATGGATGGATGGATGGATGGATGGATGGATGGATGGATGGATGGATGGATGGATGGATGGAATGGATGGATGGATGGATGGATGGATGGATGGATGGATGGATGGATGGATGGATGGATGGATGGATGGATGGATGGATGGATGGATGGATGGATGGATGGATGGATGGATGGATGGATGGATGGATGGATGGATGGATGGATGGATGGATGGATGGATGGATGGATGGATGGATGGATGGATGGATGGATGGATGGATGGATGGATGGATGGATGGACTGGATGGATGGATGGATGGATGGATGGAATGGATGGATGGATGGATGGATGGATGGATGGATGGATGGATGGATGGATGGATGGATGGATGGATGGATGGATGGATGGATGGATGGATGGATGGATGGATGGATGGAATGGATGGATGGATGGATGGAATGGATGGATGGATGGATGGATGGATGGATGGATGGATGGATGGATGGAATGGATGGATGGATGGATGGATGGATGGATGGATGGATGGATGGATGGATGGATGGATGGATGGATGGATGGATGGATGGATGGATGGATGGATGGATGGATGGATGGATGGCTTCATTTAATTTAAAAAAAAAACAATCTTCTTTACCTCCGGCCTCCAGTCCTCCGGCCTCCAGTCCTCCGGCCTCCAGTCCTCCGGCCTCCCAGTCCTCCGGCCTCCAGTCCTCCGGCCTCCAGTCCTCCGGCCTCCAGTCCTCCGAAACAAAATATCTTGTTTCCGCCCGTCACATTAAAAGAAGACCTAAAAAGAAGACTAAAGTCATAATGTGTTGGTTTTTAAAGAATGAATCTAAAGCACTGAGGCTACACAGAGATCCTGCTTGAGCAGGAACCATCAGAACATTTCCTCCGCAGGAACAGCTGGAGAAAACTGCAGAGATGCCTGGAACAAGGACCAACACGCTGTAGGACACACACACACACACACCAGCATTCCCAAATTGAAAAATAGCCACATCATACAGTACATGGTTCTGGAAACACATATCAGTGTCAAACGGCACATTAGCAGCAACTAAATTCTTACCGGGAAGAACGCTGGTAGACCAGAATCTGCACTGCTGGAGCCATATTGACGCTGACAGACAACTGGAACGGACAAACTGGGAAACATCAGAACAAAATAAAGTACTGAACAACCACAAGACAAGAAAATAAAGCATCATTCACTTGCCACAGGACTCAAATTTGGGATCCATGGAGACAACTCTGAAATTAACTGCAAAGACACCAACAAACTCACATATATTGCATAATGCATTTGAAGATGATAGCTTCAACCAAGGGTCATTCACAGCTCACCTGTTTGTCCTGGATTGTAAATAAGTTTGTCTGTTTGGATGAAGGTCAAAGGTAACGGCTGAACATGATTTTGCTCTCTTCAGTCGCTCTGAAGACCTTCCCTTGAACAAAGAGGAAGATTTATAAATTAGAACCACAGCAGGTTATAAATGAGTTTTCTATGTCATATATCAAAACGTGAAAATATTTTAGAGGCTCTGTTCACCACAGACCTTATTTCAGGCGATTTAGCAAAAACCCATTCAAAAACCCCATAGGCTTTATAGAGCGAGGGAACCGTAATGCTAAAATGCTAGCTCACTTCCGCGTTTTGGCCTACAGAGTGACGTCGTAACTTCGGCACTCTATAGGGCTTTAGAATTAGAAAACAAACTAAATTAACTTAAAATCATACATACCCCAGGAGATTTGCAGCACTTAACTACACATCTTCTTCACTCACCTCATGAGAATATGCAGCCCCTTAGGAAACAAACTGAAAACATACAATTTCAGCAACAAGCAATTCAGTCTCCCGTTAACCAAGAAAACTCTTTAAAATATGGAAACTTACCTGGCAGCTATCGCAAGGGCCAGTGCACACCAGAGAGAAAACCAGAGAATGTATTCAACTCTCCTGCCACCCACAAACATGCTAATGTACACATCTCAATCAAACCCAACACTATTACCATTACTCACCACCTTGAGTTTACAATGAGCAGGACCCACTGTGACGCATACCTGGCAAAACAAACCACTCACATTTTTATACTCCGTGACACCAGCCCCCAAAAGTGATTAACCTGTCCTGAGGTTTTTTTTTACATCTCACACAACAATATAACGATGTCTTTATAGGCTACATTAGAATAATAATGTTTCATAAATCTAGATATAGAATAAAGAGGGTTATCTAACGTTAGCCTATCCTGCTATACATAGTTCCCTCAGGCGAATTAATGTCACGTGACCTCTCCCGGAGACGCCATATTATTTTGAGGGCAAAACCGCTGTGTTTACCATAGGTTTTTACAAAGTTTTATCAGAGAGAATGTCGTTTTACAAACAAATATTTATTTTTGTTTATATTATTATGCAAATCATGAAAAGACAAAGTGAATATATATTATAAAGAGACTATTAAAAAAAGACAAGAGAGAAAATTTCATTCATAAATGGTGTGGATCCGTATGCAGTAACGAAGGAAGCACTGAGCAATGATTATGCAGCTTTGCTTCAGATACAGTATTTTCATGTGTAGCATTATCTGGTATTGGTGAGGAGTTTTTACACATTGTGAGCAATTCCGAGTCTGGAAATCACTGGAGGCGTACGATCAGATTGACGTGGGGTTGGTTCGGTGACGTTTGCTCTAAGTGCAATCAATGGAAAAGTAACTTATAATAGCGAAGAGGCATGATGCTAATCAAAAGCCATAGTCTGCACAACTTAATTCATGTTCCCCTTAAAACAGTCACCGGTGCTTTCTGTGAATCGATATGCATGTACTTGCGGGCGTCATGGTTTGGTGCATGAATATAAAGATAAATAACTCGCGTGCAATTTAATTAATGTAATGCGGAACTACATTATACGCGGGTATAGGGACATAATCTGAGATCGCAATGCTAGAATGTGAGATCAAACAGTGGAAACAAGGTTGTTTTGTGTTTTTAATACCTCGTCATTTTGTTCATACAGGACATTTTTCAAACTGCAATGTGTTAACTTGTACATGTTTACACTCGCATTAAAACACAACATTGTGCTTTTGTCAAACAAATTCTTGCGTGTTTTGAGTGAGTTTCTTTCCTTTATCCTCGCCAGCCATAATCTCCGTCGTTGTTCGGACAAAAGCTTAGTCTTCTCACATCCATGGAGTCTATAATGACGGGTGTAGTGTAAAATCCCGGTTTATTCTGAACCTCCGGCACGATTTTATCATCCATTGACCCAGCAGGGGATGAACATTTTCACTATATAGCACTGAAACTCATTTCACTTCATTCAACTCGTATTGTTTCTTCTAATGTTTTCCCCGCAGCAATGGCGCCGGCTCGGCAAATGCCCGTATGTCGTGACGTCATGTGGAACTATGTATAGCCTACATGTGATCATCACAAAGCTGCTAAATGTGTATCTATATGAAAACATTTTCACATTTTTGTTTAACTTTAGTTTGTCACTGCTTTGTTTGTCTTTTCATGTTTTTTTTTTTTAATTTTTGTATTTAGTTTATTCAATGTAGGAAATAGTATTTCACATGACTTTGATTTTACTTTATTGACACTGTCATTTCCGGATGGTATTCATCATTAAAAATAAACAAGTTCCACCTTTTAAACTTCTCCTCAACGTGCATGCAGTGTAAATAAAGCAGTTGCATCAATGAAATAATTCATTGATGCAACTGCTCACGGCGCAAATTACAAGACGAAAATTAAAAAATCATTTAGATTTCATTTATTTCATTTATTAATTTAGCGCAAGTAAAATTGAAAAACAGGAGAAAAAAGTACATGATAATGTAACTGGAAAAACAAGAAAAATGAATGTCTGGTTTCCATTTTTCATTTGCGTTTTATGGTCTGAAAATTGAATTGTGAAGAGTTACACGGACCTTAGGCTACCTTATTTTTACTTTATACATAATACAAACGCAAACACTAAAAGCCAAGTAGGCCTATAATTAAAACACATGGCTCTACACTTATATTTTTGAAGGAGCACTTGTAGATGCATTTTACACAGCACTTACAATTTGCATAAATAATCGTATGATACTAATGTATCAAATTTGGAATACAGAAATATGAAATATTGAAGTAATAGTAATTAACTACATGTACTTACAATATAATTTAAGTAAGGAGTTAGTTGCATGTATCTATGCATGATTGACTATAGAAACTACATGTAAAATTAAGTGTTACCAAAATGTACACAGTTTTTATTTAAACATTTCTACTGGCACTCCCTGCATTACTGTACCTTCGTATTAAATGAACAGAAAAAGCAAAAGTTTGATGTTGTGGTGTTTTTTCTTCAGGTCACCCTGTATCATCTGCTGAAGCGGTTCCAGTCAGACTCCAGCGCGATGCCAAAGAAGACAGCCGTGTCCGAGTTCTACAACGAGATGGTGTGAATTTGATCAGAACAGCACAACAACATGACATTATAGTAATAATACAATCATAAAGCCTAAAACCTGTGTTTTTGCAGATATTTCAAGACCCGACAGCCATGATGCAGCAACTTCTGAACACCACCAGACAGCTGACGTTGGGTGCTTACAAACACTAGACCGAGTGTGAGTGTGACTTCACTTACCTTTGCAGCTCCTATTGAACAGCTCAGTGGATGGGCTATAATTAAACCCTGAACATACTGTACATTAAAATGAGTCCGCAGTTCTAATCATGTGAACTAAACATTCAGTGTTTCATGTTGCAGTTGCAGAGCTGGAAATACGAACACGAGAAAAAGCGGCAAAGAAGAAGACTAGCCTGGAGATCGTAGAGCTAAAGGAGCGACTGAAAGCCTCCAGAGAAAACATCAACTTCCTGAAGGGAGAGACACGCAGACTGGGGGAGGACGACCAGATGAAAGATCACTGAGGATGATACATGCTGTAGGATTTGTTATGCTTTTGTGGGACTGATCAATTTAGGTTTCTGGTTCTAAGTTTGACAGTATATTTAGTAGTGAACTTTCTTGTCCAGCTAAATGTGTGGCAATACATGACCTTTTGACTTTTTTTTTATGAATAAAACTTTTTTTTACGAGTCGGGCTTACCATCCAGTTTTGAGCATGATGTAACAATACATTGTAATTTGTATGCACATTGTTTCAAGCAGCTTTACATAACATCAACCCTCAAAGCCCAAAATGAACTGGTGACTGGCAAGAAAAAAAAAAAAAAAACTCCATGGCTTCATCTAAAAGCAATTTGTCTGCATCTGCTTCTCTGCTATATAGAAGGTGAAAAGAGTGACAGAAGAAGTATCTCTGAATTCACAGTACTCATAAAAGAGTAGGCAAAAAGTACCCGGATGACCTACTAATTCTGCAGAGACTATCAAGTGCGCATATGATGGACACTTCTATCCCATGAGTAGGGAATGTATGAGATGTTGATGTTTAAAAGAAAAAAACTGCAGTTTTAAGTGCTTAAAAAGCATATAAAAT
Source organism: Hybognathus amarus (assembly GCA_030378365.1). Lineage (NCBI taxonomy): Eukaryota > Metazoa > Chordata > Actinopteri > Cypriniformes > Leuciscidae > Hybognathus > Hybognathus amarus. The sequence continues at coordinate 14,953 of JAQIUQ010000383.1, read as the reverse complement.
ACTGGCACAGTGGATAAGACACATGCCTTTGGTAATGAGAGACCCGGGTTCGAATCCACTGTGAGACACCAATGTGTCCCTGATCAAGACACTTAACCCATAGTTGCTCCAGAGGTGTGCGACCTCTGACATATATAGCAATTGTAAGCAGTGTTGTGCCAGTTCATCCTTAAAAAGAACTAGCTCTGAAGTTCAGTTCACACAGATGATAATGAACTAGTTCATGTTCAGTTTTTTTTTTTTTAAAGGAACTAGAGGGCCATGTGACTTACATCTGAGTGCAAAAATGGAGGCTCGTCTAGACCCTTCCGGAGCTGAGATATTGAGATATTTATAATGGCATAAATGCTACGTGGGATCTCAATATCTCAGCTCTGGAAGGGTCTAAAACCTCCATTTTTGCACTCAGGTCTAAGTCCTATGGCCCTCTATCAGAATCCAGAGTTTCAAGAAAATTGGAGAAACTTTTTTTTTGCACAAAAAAAAAAAAAACGACAGTGGTACCCCTTATGTTTTTTTTGTGCGAAAAAAAAAGTTTCTCAAATCTTCTTGATACTCTGGATCTGATAGAGGGCCATGTGACTTAGATCTGAGTGCAAAATGGAGGCTCAGACCCTTCCAGAGCTGAGATATTGAGATATTTAAAATGGCATAAATGCTACGTGTGATCTCAGTATCTCAGCTCTGGAAGGGTCTAGAGCCTCCATTTTTGCACTCAGGTCTAAGTCCTATGGCCCTCTATCAGAATCCAGAGTTTCAAGAAAAGTGGAGAAACTTTTTTTTTTTGCACAAAAAAAGACAGTGTTACCCCTTTTGTTTTTTTTGCACAAAAACAGAAGCAGACTGGAGGGCTTACATTTTTTTTCCATTTTCAAGAAAAAAGAAACAAGCTTCCATGGTAAAGTGGTGTGCAGAACATGAAATCCACAGGGAGGAGTCGGATCCAGATCCCACTCCTCCCACTCCTCACATGGGAGGAGTCGGATCCAGATCCCACTCCTCCCACTCCTCCACATGGGAGGAGTCGGATCCAGATCCAACTCCTCCCACTCCTCCACATGGCCCCCTGGGGGGACGGTAAAAAATCGAAAAGTAAATTGCGCATAACTCCTGAGACCGTTTGAGCTAGAATTCACGAATTTTCGCATCACTGCCGATCCCTGGCTCAAGCCGAACAAGATGTATATCTCCGATTTCCATTTCGGGGACCATGGCGCCCTGCCGCCGAGGCCACACTGAAAGGGGAGCAAGGGCGGGCGCCATGGGGACCATGGCGCCCGCCGCGAGGCCACACTGAAAGGGGAGCAAGGGCGGGCGCCATGGGGACCATGGCGCCCCGCCCGAGGCCACACTGAAAAGGGGAGCAAGGGCGGGCGCCATGGGGACCATGGCGCCCGCGCCGAGGCCACACTGAAAGGGGAGCAAGGGGCGGGCGCCATGGGGACCATGGCGCCCGCCGCCGAGGCCACACTGAAAGGGGAGCAAGGGCCGGGCGCCATGGGGACCATGGCGCCCCGCCGAGGCCACACTGAAAAGGGGAGCAAGGGCGGGCGCCATGGGGACCATGGCGCCCGCCCGAGGCCACACTGAAAGGGGAGCAAGGGGCGGGCGCCATGGGGACCATGGCGCCCGCCCGAGGCCACACTGAAAGGGGAGCAAGGGCGGGCGCCATGGGGACCATGGCGCCTGCCCGAGGCCACACTGAAAGGGGAGCAAGGGCGGGCGCCATGGGGACCATGGCGCCGCCGCCGAGGCCACACTGAAAGGGGAGCAAGGGCGGGCGCCATGGGGACTCATGGCGCCCCGCCGCGAGGCCACACTGAAAGGGGAGCAAGGGCGGGCGCCATGGGGACCATGGCGCCCGCCCGAGGCCACACTGAAAGGGGAGCAAGGGCGGGCGCCATGGGGACCATGGCGCCCGCGCCGAGGCCACACTGAAAGGGGAGCAAGGGCGGGCGCCATGGGGACCATGGCGCCCGCGCCGAGGCCACACTGAAAGGGGAGCAAGGGCGGGCGCCATGGGGACCATGGCGCCCGCGCCGAGGCCACACTGAAAGGGGAGCAAGGGCGGGCGCCATGGGACCATGGCGCCCGCCCGAGGCCACACTGAAAGGGGAGCAAGGGCGGGCGCCATGGGGACCATGGCGCCCGCCCGAGGCCACACTGAAAGGGGAGCAAGGGCGGGCGCCATGGGGACCATGGCGCCTCGCCGCGAGGCCACACTGAAAGGGGAGCAATGGGCGGGCGCCATGGGTCCATGGATCTGGATGGATGGATGGATGGATGGATGGATGGATGGATGGATGGATGGATGGATGGATGGATGGATGGATGGATGGATGGATGGATGGATGGATGGATGGATGGATGGATGGATGGATGGATGGATGGATGGATGGATGGATGGATGGATGGATGGATGGATGGATGGATGGATGGATGGATGGATGGATGGATGGATGGATGGATGGATGGATGGATGGATGGATGGATGGATGGATGGATGGATGGATGGATGGATGGATGGATGGATGGATGGATGGATGGATGGATGGATGGATGGATGGATGGATGGATGGATGGATGGATGGATGGATGGATGGATGGATGGATGGATGGATGGATGGATGGATGGATGGATGGATGGATGGATGGATGGATGGATGGATGGATGGATGGATGGATGGATGATGGATGGATGGATGGATGGATGGATGGATGGATGGATGGATGGATGGATGGATGGATGGATGGATGGATGGATGGATGGATGGATGGATGGATGGATGGATGGATGGATGGATGGATGGATGGATGGATGGATGGATGGATGGATGGATGGATGGATGGATGGATGGATGGATGGATGGATGGATGGATGGATGGATGGATGGATGGATGGATGGATGGATGGATGGATGGATGGATGGATGGATGTTTTTATTTAATTTAAAAAAAAAAAAAATATTTTTACCTCCGGCCTCCAGTCCTCCAGTCCTCCGGCCTCCAGTCCTCCGGCCTCCAGTCCTCCGGCCTCCAGTCCTCCGAAACAAAATATCTTATTTCCGTCCGTCACATTAAAAGAAGACCTAAAAAGAAGACCTAAAAAGAAGACTAAAGTCATAATGTGTTGGTTTTTAAAGAATGAATCTAAAGCACTGAGGCTACACAGAGATCCTGCTTGAGCAGGAACCATCAGAACATTTCCCTCCGCAGGAACAGCTGGAGAAAACTGCAGAGATGCCTGGAACAAGGACCAACACGCTGTAGGACACACACACACACACACACCAGCATTCCCAAATTGAAAAATAGCCACATCATACAGTACATGGTTCTGGAAACACATATCAGTGTCAAACGGCACATTAGCAGCAACTAAATTCTTACCGGGAAGAACGCTGTAGACCAGAATCTGCACTGCTGGAGCCATATTGACGCTGACAGACAACTGGAACGGACAAACTGGGAAACATCAGAACAAAATAAAGTACTGAACAACCACAAGACAAGAAAATAAAGCATCATTCACTTGCCACAGGACTCAAATTTGGGATCCATGGAGACAACTCTGAAATTAACTGCAAAGACACCAACAAACTCACATATATTGCATAATGCATTTGAAGATGATAGCTTCAACCAAGGGTCATTCACAGCTCACCTGTTTGTCCTGGATTGTAAATAAGTTTGTCTGTTTGGATGAAGGTCAAAGGTAACGGCTGAACATGATTTTGCTCTCTTCAGTCGCTCTGAAGACCTTCCCTTGAACAAAGAGGAAGATTTATAAATTAGAACCACAGCAGGTTATAAATGAGTTTTCTATGTCATATATCAAAACGTGAAAATATTTAGAGGCTCTGTTCACCACAGACCTTATTTCAGGCGATTTAGCAAAAACCCATTCAAAAACCCCATAGGCTTTATAGAGCGAGGGAACCGTAATGCTAAAATGCTAGCTCACTTCCGCGTTTTGGCCTACAGAGTGACGTCGTAACTTCGGCACTCTATAGGGCTTTAGAATTAGAAAACAAACTAAATTAACTTAAAATCATACATACCCCAGGAGATTTGCAGCACTTAACTACACATCTTCTTCACTCACCTCATGAGAATATGCAGCCCCTTAGGAAACAAACTGAAAACATACAATTTCAGCAACAAGCAATTCAGTCTCCCGTTAACCAAGAAAACTCTTTAAAATATGGAAACTTACCTGGCAGCTATCGCAAGGGCCAGTGCACACCAGAGAGAAAACCAGAGAATGTATTCAATTCTCCTGCCACCCACAAACATGCTAATGTACACATCTCAATCAAACCCAACACTATTACCATTACTCACCACCTTGAGTTTACAATGAGCAGGACCCACTGTGACGCATACCTGGCAAAACAAACCACTCACATTTTTATACTCCGTGACACCAGCCCCCAAAAGTGATTAACCTGTCCTGAGGTTTTTTTTTACATCTCACACAACAATATAACGATGTCTTTATAGGCTACATTAGAATAATAATGTTTCATAAATCTAGATATAGAATAAAGAGGGTTATCTAACGTTAGCCTATCCTGCTATACATAGTTCCCACAGGCGAATTAATGTCACGTGACCTCCCCGGAGACGCCATATTATTTTGAGGGCAAAACCGCTGTGTTTACCATAGGTTTTTACAAAGTTTTATCAGAGAGAATGTCGTTTTACAAACAAATATTTATTTTTGTTTATATTATTATGCAAATCATGAAAAGACAAAGTGAATATATATTATAAAGAGACTATTAAAAAAAGACAGAGAGAAAATTTCATTCATAAATGGTGTGGATCCGTATGCAGTAACGAAGGAAGCACTGAGCAATGATTATGCAGCTTTGCTTCAGATACAGTATTTTCATGTGTAGCATTATCTGGTATTGGTGAGGAGTTTTTACACATTGTGAGCAATTCCGAGTCTGGAAATCACTGGAGGCGTACGATCAGATTGACGTGGGGTTGGTTCGGTGACGTTTGCTCAAGTGCAATCAATGGAAAAGTAACTTATAATAGCGAAGAGGCATGATGCTAATCAAAAGCCATAGTCTGCACAACTTAATTCATGTTCCCCTTAAAACAGTCACCGGTGCTTTCTGTGATATGCATGTACTTGCGGGCGTCATGGTTTGGTGCATGAATATAAAAATAAATAACTCGCGTGCAATTTAATTAATGTAATGCGGAACTACATTATACGCGGGTATAGGGACATAATCTGAGATCGCAATGCTAGAATGTGAGATCAAACAGTGGAAACAAGGTTGTTTTGTGTTTTTAATACCTCGCCATTTTGTTCATACAGGACATTTTTCAAACTGCAATGTGTTAACTTGTACATGTTTACACTCGCATTAAAACACAACATTGTGCTTTTGTCAAACAAATTCTTGCGTGTTTTGAGTGAGTTTCTTTCCTTTATCCTCGCCAGCCATAATCTCCGTCGTTGTTCGGACAAAAGCTTAGTCTTCTCACATCCATGGAGTCTATAATGACGGGTGTAACTTGTGTAAAATCCCGGTTTATCTGAACCTCCGGCACGATTTTATCATCCATTGACCCAGCAGGGGATGAACATTTTCACTATATAGCACGGAAACTCATTTCACTTCATTCAACTCGTATTGTTTCTTCTAATGTTTTCCCCGCAGCAATGGCGCCGGCTGGGCAAATGCCCGTATGTCGTGACGTCATGTGGGAACTATGTATAGCCTACATGTGATCATCACAAAGCTGCTAAATGTGTATCTATATGAAAACATTTTCACATTTTTGTTTAACTTTAGTTTGTCACTGCTTTGTTTGTCTTTTCATGTTTTTTTTTTTAATTTTTGTATTTAGTTTATTCAATGTAGGAAATAGTATTTCACATGACTTTGATTTTACTTTATTGACACTGTCATTTCCGGATGGTATTCATCATTAAAAATAAACAAGTTCCACCTTTTAAACTTCTCCTCAACGTGCATGCAGTGTAAATAAAGCAGTTGCATCAATGAAATAATTCATTGATGCAACTGCTCACGGCGCAAATTACAAGACGAAAATTAAAAAATCATTTAGATTTCATTTATTTCATTTATTAATTTAGCGCAAGTAAAATTGAAAAACAGGAGAAAAAAGTACATGATAATGTAACTGGAAAAACAAGAAAATGAATGTCTGGTTTCCATTTTTCATTTGCGTTTTATGGTCTGAAAATTGAATTGTGAAGAGTTACACGGACCTTAGGCTACCTTATTTTTACTTTATACATAATACAAACGCAAACACTAAAAGCCAAGTAGGCCTATAATTAAAACACATGGCTCTACACTTATATTTTTGAAGGAGCACTTGTAGATGCATTTTACACAGCACTTACAATTTGCATAAATAATCGTATGATACTAATGTATCAAATTTGGAATACAGAAATATGAAATATTGAAGTAATAGTAATTAACTACATGTACTTACAATATAATTTAAGTAAGGAGTTAGTTGCATGTATCTATGCATGATTGACTATAGAAACTACATGTAAAATTAAGTGTTACCAAAATGTACACAGTTTTTATTTAAACATTTCTACTGGACTCCCTGCATTACTGTACCTTCGTATTAAATGAACAGAAAAAGCAAAAGTTTGATGTTGTGGTGTTTTTTCTTCAGGTCACCCTGTATCATCTGCTGAAGCTGTTCCAGTCAGACTCCAGCGCGATGCCAAAGAAGACAGCCGTGTCCGAGTTCTACAACGAGATGGTGTGAATTTGATCAGAACAGCACAACAACATGACATTATAGTAATAATACAATCATAAAGCCTAAAACCTGTGTTTTTGCAGATATTTCAAGACCCGACAGCCATGATGCAGCAACTTCTGAACACCACCAGACAGCTGACGTTGGGTGCTTACAAACATCGAGACCGAGTGTGAGTGTGACTTCACTTACCTTTGCAGCTCCTATTGAACAGCTCAGTGGATGGGCTATAATTAAACCCTGAACATACTGTACATTAAAATGAGTCCGCAGTTCTAATCATGTGAACTAAACATTCAGTGTTTCATGTTGCAGTTGCAGAGCTGGAAATACGAACACGAGAAAAAGCGGCAAAGAAGAAGACTAGCCTGGAGATCGTAGAGCTGAAGGAGCGACTGAAAGCCTCCAGAGAAAACATCAACTTCCTGAAGGGAGAGACACGCAGACTGGGGAGGACGACCAGATGAAAGATCACTGAGGATGATACATGCTGTAGGATTTGTTATGCTTTTGTGGGACTGATCAATTTAGGTTTCTGGTTCTAAGTTTGACAGTATATTTAGTAGTGAACTTTCTTGTCCAGCTAAATGTGTGGCAATACATGACCTTTTGACTTTTTTTTTTATGAATAAAACTTTTTTTTATCGAGTCTGGGCTTACCATCCAGTTTTGAGCATGATGTAACAATACATTGTAATTTGTATGCACATTGTTTCAAGCAGCTTTACATAACATCAACCCTCAAAGCCCAAAATGAACTGGTGACTGGCAAGAAAAAAAAAAAAAAAAAAACTCCATGGCTTCATCTAAAAGCAATTTGTCTGCATCTGCTTCTCTGCTATATAGAAGGTGAAAAGAGTGACAGAAGAAGTATCTCTGAATTCACAGTACTCATAAAAGAGTAGGCAAAAAGTACCCGGATGACCTACTAATTCTGCAGAGACTATCAAGTGCGCATATGATGGACACTTCTATCCCATGAGTAGGGAATGTATGAGATGTTGATGTTTAAAAGAAAAAAACTGCAGTTTTAAGTGCTTAAAAAGCATATAAAATACTGGCACAGTGGATAAGACACATGCCTTTGGTATGAGAGACCCGGGTTCGAATCCACTGTGAGACACCAATGTGTCCCTGATCAAGACACTTAACCCATAGTTGCTCCAGAGGTGTGCGACCTCTGACATATATAGCAATTGTAAGCAGTGTTGTGCCAGTTCATCCTTAAAAAGAACTAGCTCGAAGTTCAGTTCACACAGATGATAATGAACTAGTTCATGTTCAGTTTTTTTTTTTTTTTAAAGGAACTAGAGGGCCATGTGACTTAGATCTGAGTGCAAAAATGGAGGCTCGTCTAGACCCTTCCGGAGCTGAGATATTGAGATATTTATAATGGCATAAATGCTACGTGGGATCTCAATATCTCAGCTCTGGAAGGGTCTAAAACCTCCATTTTTGCACTCAGGTCTAAGTCCTATGGCCCTCTATCAGAATCCAGAGTTTCAAGAAAATTGGAGAAACTTTTTTTTTTGCACAAAAAAAAAAAAACGACAGTGGTACCCCTTATGTTTTTTTTGTCTGAAAAAAAAGTTTCTTAATCTTCTTGATACTCTGGATTCTGATAGAGGGCCATGTGACTACATCTGAGTGCAAAATGGAGGCTCTAGACCCTTCCAGAGCTGAGATATTGAGATATTTAAAATGGCATAAATGCTACGTGTGATCTCAGTATCTCAGCTCTGGAAGGGTCTAGAGCCTCCATTTTTGCACTCAGGTCTAAGTCCTATGGCCCTCTATCAGAATCCAGAGTTTCAAGAAAGTGGAGAAACTTTTTTTTTTTGCACAAAAAAAAGACAGTGTTACCCCTTTTGTTTTTTTTGCACAAAAACAGAAGCAGACTGGAGGGCTTACATTTTTTTTCCATTTTCAAGAAAAAAGAAACAAGCTTCCATGGTAAAGTGGTGTGCAGAACATGAAATCCACAGGGAGGAGTCGGATCCAGATCCCACTCCTCCCACTCCTCCACATGGGAGGAGTCGGATCCAGATCCCACTCCTCCCACTCCTCCACATGGGAGGAGTCGGATCCAGATCCAACTCCTCCCACTCCTCCACATGGCCCCCGGGGGACGGTAAAAAATCGAAAAGTAAATTGCGCATAACTCCTAGACCGTTTGAGCTAGAATCACGATTTTTCGCATCACTGCGATCCCTGGCTCAAGCCGAACAAGATGTATATCTCCGATTTCCATTTCGGGGACCATGGCGCCCGCGCCGAGGCCACACTGAAAGGGGAGCAAGGGCGGGCGCCATGGGGACCACTGGCGCCCGCCCCGAGGCCACAGCTGAAAGGGGAGCAAGGGCGGGCGCCATGGGGACCATGGCGCCCCGCCCGAGGCCACACTGAAAGGGGAGCAAGGGCGGGCGCCATGGGGACCATGGCGCCCGCCGAGGCCACACTGAAAAGGGGAGCAAGGGCGGGCGCCATGGGGACTCACTGCGCCCCGCCCGAGGCCACACTGAAAGGGGACAAGGGGCGGGCGCCATGGGGACCACTGGCGCCCGCCCGAGGCCACACTGAAAGGGGAGCAAGGGCGGGCGCCATGGGGACCATGGCGCCCGCCCCGAGGCCACACTGAAAGGGGAGCAAGGGGGCGGGCGCCATGGGGACCATGGCGCCCGCCCGAGGCCACACTGAAAGGGGAGCAAGGGCGGGCGCCATGGGGACCATGGCGCCCGCCGAGGCCACACTGAAAGGCAGCAAGGGCGGGCGCCATGGGGACCATGGCGCCCGCCGAGGCCACACTGAAAGGGGAGCAAGGAGGCGGGCGGGCCATGGGGACCACCTGGCGCCCGCCGCCGAGGCCACACTGAAAGGGGAGCAGGGGCGGCGGCCACGGCCATGGACCACTGGCGCCCCGCCCGAGGCCACACTGAAAGGGCAGCAAGGGCGGGCGCCATGGGGACCATGGCGCCCGCCGCCGAGGCCGACACCCTGAAAAGGGGAGCAAGGGGCGGGCGCCATGGGGACCATGGCGCCCGCTCGCCGAGGCCACACTGAAAAGGGGAGAGCAAGGGGGCGGGCGCCATGGGCCACTGCGCCCCGCCCGAGGCCACACTGAAAGGGGAGCAAGGGCGGGCGCCACTGGGGACCATGGCGCCCGCCCCGCCGAGGCCACACTGAAAGGGGAGCAAGGGCGGGCGCCATGGGGACCATGGCGCCCGCCTCGAGGCCACACTGAAAGGGGAGCAAGGGCGGGCGCCATGGGACCATGGCGCCCGCCGCCGAGGCCACACTGAAAGGGGAGCAAGGGCGGGCGCCATGGGGACCATGGCGCCCGCCCGAGGCCACACTGAAAGGGGAGCAAGGGCGGGCGCCATGGGGACCATGGCGCCCGCCGCCGAGGCCACACTGAAAGGGGGAGCAAGGGCGGGCGTCATGGGACCATGGCGCCCGCCCGAGGCCACACTGAAAGGGGAGCAAGGGCGGGCGCCATGGGACCATGGCGCCCGCGCCGAGGCCACACTGAAAGGGGAGCAAGGGCGGGCGCCATGGGGACCATGGCGCCCGCCTCGAGGCCACACTGAAAGGGGAGCAAGGGCGGGCGCCATGGGACCATGGCGCCCGCCCTGAGGCCACACTGAAAGGGGAGCAAGGGCGGGCGCCATGGGTCCTTAAATCTGGATGGATGGATGGATGGATGGATGGATGGATGGATGGATGGATGGATGGATGGATGGATGGATGGATGGATGGATGGATGGAATGGATGGATGGATGGATGGATGGATGGATGGATGGATGGATGGATGGATGGATGGATGGATGGATGGATGGATGGATGGATGGATGGATGGATGGATGGATGGATGGATGGATGGATGGATGGATGGATGGATGGATGGATGGATGGATGGATGGATGGATGGGAATGGATGGATGGATGGGATGGATGGATGGATGGATGGATGGATGGATGGATGGATGGATGGATGGATGGATGGATGGATGGATGGATGGATGGATGGATGGATGGATGGATGGATGGATGGATGGATGGATGGACTCGGAATGGAATGGAATGGAATGGAATGGATGGATGGAATGGATGGATGGATGGATGGATGGATGGATGGATGGATGGATGGTATGGATGGATGGAATGGATGGATGGATGGATGGATGGAATGGATGGATGGATGGATGGATGGATGGATGGATGGATGGATGGATGGATGGATGGATGGATGGATGGATGGATGGATGGATGGATGGATGGATGGATGGATGGATGGATGGATGGATGGATGGATGGATGGATGGATGGATGGATGGATGGATGGATGGAATGGATGGATGGATGGATGGACGGATGGATGGATGGATGGATGGACGGATGGATGGATGGATGGATGTTCTCATTTAATTTCGAAAAAAAATAGTTTTTCACCTTTGGCCTCCAGTCCTCGGCCTCCAGTCCTCCGGCCTCCAGTCCTCTGGCCTCCAGTCCTCCGTCTTGAAACAAAATATCTATTTCCGTCACATCACAGATTAAAAGAAGACCTAAAAAGAAGACTAAAGTCATAATGTGTTGGTTTTTAAAGAATGAATCTAAAGCACTTGAGGCTACACAGAGATCCTGCTTGAGCAGGAACCATCAGAAACATTTCCCTCCGCAGGAACAGCTGGAGAAAACTGCAGAGATGCCTGGAACAAGGACCAACACGCTGTAGGACACACACACACACACCAGCATTCCCAAATTGAAAAATAGCCACATCATACAGTACATGGTTCTGGAAAGCACATATCAGTGTCAAACGGCACATCAGCAGCAACTAAATTCTTATCCGGGAAGAACGCTGTAGACCAGAATCTGCACTGCTGGAGCCATATTGACGCTGACAGACAACTGGAACGGACAAACTGGGAAACATCAGAACAAAATAAAGTACTGAACAACCACAAGACAAGAAAATAAAGCATCATTCACTTGCCACAGGACTCAAATTTGGGATCCATGGAGACAACTCTGAAATTAACTGCAAAGACACCAACAAACTCACATATATTGCATAATGCATTTGAAGATGATAGCTTCAACCAAGGGTCATTCACAGCTCACCTGTTTGTCCTGGATTGTAAATAAGTTTTGTCTGTTTGGATGAAGGTCAAAGGTAACGGCTGAACATGATTTTGCTCTCTTCAGTCGCTCTGAAGACCTTCCCTTGAACAAAGAGGAAGATTTATAAATTAGAACCACAGCAGGTTATAAATGAGTTTTCTATGTCATATATCAAAACGTGAAAATATTTAGAGGCTCTGTTCACCACAGACCTTATTTCAGGCGATTTAGCAAAAACCCATTCAAAACCCCATAGGCTTTATAGAGCGAGGGAACCGTAATGCTAAAATGCTAGCTCACTTCCGCGTTTTGGCCTACAGAGTGACGTCGTAACTTCGGCACTCTATAGGGCTTTAGAATTAGAAAACAAACTAAATTAACTTAAAATCATACATACCCCAGGAGATTTGCAGCACTTAACTACACATCTTCTTCACTCACCTCATGAGAATATGCAGCCCCTTAGGAAACAAACTGAAAACATACAATTTCAGCAACAAGCAATTCAGTCTCCGTTAACCAAGAAAACTCTTTAAAATATGGAAACTTACCTGGCAGCTATCGCAAGGGCCAGTGCACACCAGAGAGAAAACCAGAGAATGTATTCAACTCTCCTGCCACCCACAAACATGCTAATGTACACATCTCAATCAAACCCAACACTATTACCATTACTCACCACCTTGAGTTTACAATGAGCAGGACCCACTGTGACGCATACCTGGCAAAACAAACCACTCACATTTTTATACTCCGTGACACCAGCCCCCAAAAGTGATTAACCTGTCCTGAGGTTTTTTTTTACATCTCACACAACAATATAACGATGTCTTTATAGGCTACATTAGAATAATAATGTTTCATAAATCTAGATATAGAATAAAGAGGGTTATCTAACGTTAGCCTATCCTGCTATACATAGTTCCCTCAGGCGAATTAATGTCACGTGACCTCCCCGGAGACGCCATATTATTTTGAGGGCAAAACCGCTGTGTTTACCATAGGTTTTTACAAAGTTTTATCAGAGAGAATGTCGTTTTACAAACAAATATTTATTTCTGTTTATATTATTATGCAAATCATGAAAAGACAAAGTGAATATATATTATAAAGAGACTATTGAAAAAAGACAGAGAGAAAATTTCATTCATAAGTGGTGTGGATCCGTATGCAGTAACCAAGGAAGCACTGAGCAATGATTATGCAGCTTTGCTTCAGATACAGTATTTTCATGTGTAGCATTATCTGGTATTGGTGAGGGAGTTTTACACATTGTGAGCAATTCCAAGTCTGGAAATCACTGGAGGCGTACAGATCACGATTGACGTGGGGTTGGTTCTGGTGACGTTTGCTCAAGTGCAATCAATGGAAAAGTAACTTATAATAGCGAAGAGGCATGATGCTAATCAAAAGCCATAGTCTGCACAACTTAATTCATGTTCCCCTTAAAACAGTCACCGGTGCTTTCTGTGATATGCATGTACTTGCGGGCGTCATGGTTTGGTGCATGAATATAAAAATAAATAACTCGCATGCAATTTAATTAATGTAATGCGGAACTGACATTATACGTCGGGTATAGGGACATAATCTGAGATTCGCAATGCTAGAATGTGACAATTAAACAGTGGAAACAAGGTTGTTTTGTGTTTAACACCTCGTCATTTTGTTCATACAGGACATTTTTCAAACTGCAATGTGTTAAGCTTGTACATGTTTACACTCGCATTAAAAACACAACATTGTGCTTTTGTCAAACAAAATCTTGCGTGTTCTGAGTGAGTTCTCTTCCCTTTATCCTTCGCCAGCCATAATCTCCGGCGTTGTTCGGACAAAAGCTTAGTCTTCTCACATCCATGGAGTCTATAATGACGGGTGTAGTGTAAAATCCGGTTTATCTGAACCTCTGGCACTCATTTTATCATCCATTGACCCAGCAGGGTATGAACACTTTCACTATATAGCACGAACTCATTTCACTTCATTCAACTCGTATTGTTTCTTCTAATGTTTTCCCCGCAGCAATGGCGCCGGGCCGGCAAATGCCCGGATGTCGTGACGTCATGGAACTATGTATAGCCTACATGTGATCATCACAAAGCTGCTAAATGTGTATCTATATGAAAACATTTTCACATTTTTGTTTAACTTTAGTTTGTCACTGCTTTGTTTGTCTTTTCATGTTTTTTTTTTAATTTTTGTATTTAGTTTATTCAATGTAGGAAATAGTATTTCACATGACTTTGATTTTACTTTATTGACACTGTCATTTCCGGATGGTATTCATCATTAAAAATAAACAAGTTCCACCTTTTAAACTTCTCCTCAACGTGCATGCAGTGTAAATAAAGCAGTTGCATCAATGAAATAATTCATTGATGCAACTGCTCACAGCGCAAATTACAAGACGAAAATTAAAAAATCATTTAGATTTCATTTATTTCATTTATTAATTTCAGCGCAAGTAAAATTGAAAAACAGGAGAAAAAAGTACATGATAATGTAACTGGAAAAACAAGAAAAATGAATGTCTGGTTTCCATTTTTCATTTGCGGTTTTATGGTCTGAAAATTGAATTGTGAAGAGTTACACGGACCTTAGGCTACCTTATTTTTTACTTTATACATAATACAAACGCAAACACTGCAAGCCAAGTAGGCCTAGTAATTAAAACACATGGCTCTACACTTATATTTTGAAGGAGCACTTGTAGATGCATTTTACACAGCACTTGACAATTTGCATAAATAATCGTACTATACTAATGCGATCAAATTCGAAATACAGATAAATACTGAAAATATTGAAGTAAATAGTAATTAGCTTACATGTACTGCAAGCAATATAATTTAAAGTAAGGAGTTAGTTGCATGTATCTATGCATGATTGACTATAGAAACTACATGTAAAATTAGAAGATGATTACCAAAATGTACACAGTTTTCTATTTAAACATTTCTACTGGCAACTCCCTGCATCACCGTACCTTCGTATTAAATGAACAGCTGAATTCACAGTACTAGGCATAAAAGAGTAGGGCAAAAAAGTACC